>ML804678.1:334708-361487 GCA_009831015.1 Picea engelmannii | reverse complement strand
CCCATCTTGGTTAGTATTCTCAAACCTACACCTTTTGTATGTTTTTCAAATGCACCAAAACCAACTTGATGAGAATGAGGAAAATTTGATGAGGAACCTTCACTGCATACCTCAGATATGTTTTCTGAAATAGATGTAGAAGGAACTTCCTTCAATCCTTCTTTTCCTTTGTTGTTCTTTGAAGATTTCACTTGAACCGTGCTCTTTCGTTCCAAGTAGTCTTCATACAACACCTTCACCATCTCAGCCATGGAAAACACCGAATCTATGAACTCCTTCTCATTTTGAGAAAGTCCTCCTGTAGATTCCATTTTCTTGCTTGAGATGAGCTCTTCCCTGGCTAACATGCAAAACTCAAATCCAAACGTCAACTAGCTCTGATACCACTTGATCCGCCGGATCTTTTAATGACTTATGGTTGAGTTTTAATTTTGCATGCGTTAATTAACCATTTGAGAAAACTTAGTGAAGAATGAGGAAAGAAGAGGAATTATAACAACCATGTACATATGTGCAGATCTAAAATGCAATAAAAGATAACAAGCCATAACACGCAGATTGATAACGAAGTTCGGCACAACTTTGCCTACATCTCCGGGCCTTTTCTCTGTGGGGGAGGCTTCTTTATTTCTGTTCGAAATCTCAAAAGTACATCGCTGCAATGCCAAATGGCTACAATACTAATCTGGTCATGTTCGTCTAGATCTCTAGAACCATGTAAAGAAAATGGCATGCAAAACGGACGTCCGGAGCTCCCAGAAATGGTCCGACAACGTCTCCTCCTCAAAATATTCTCTGTCTCAAAATGGATTTAGCTTGGTTTCCCTCAAGTATAACCCTTCTCTGACTGCTCTAATGGCTTCGGAGTGGTCAAAAACCCCTATTTGGTCTCTTTCGACACTTCAATCGGTCGAAAAACGAAGAAGTTATGCCTCCTGGAAGTCTTTCCCTTCAAGCTTTTTGTCAATGGTGCTACAAAACGCACTCTTCTTCATTAAACTTGGCACACACGCTTATTTAAGCGCAAAAACCTGGCACCGGGTGCAACCGCGCCAACAGTGCAAACCATAGAACTGTTAGGGCGCCTCCAGCCCCTAACCGCCGAGCACCTGGGCACATGGTGGCATAAGACCTCGGGCTATGGCAAAAGTGCTTAACCGTTACAAAACCATTGTAACCACTCCCACGCTCTCTAGGTAGGGTCACATGTCATAAAGCATGTAACTGTGGCTTTAACAAACCCGCACCCCTTTACACATAAGGCATGGTCATATACAATACAATATGCCCGCGGGCTATACATATTTGAAAACACAAATCACATGCGTGCCTTTTCTCGGAGAGTAGGGTCATATGCAACACGCCAATACAACCGTGGGTTGGGGCTAAGCCCCAGCCCAACCCCCCGCCAACTAAACATGAATATAAACTTAAATACATTCAAACCCATATAGTTGTTAAGAAACAAACCATGGTCCGTTGGTCGGATGGTCTTTGCGAAGGAGTAAGGTGGAGGGGAGAGGTCATCGGCTCGAATCCGGTCCAAACCATAAATTTTACACCAAAAACCGATAGCCAATTACGGGGTGCCACGTGGCAGCCCACGATTGGGCCACGTGGCACCCAATCATTTGACCAGAAAACTGCCACGTGTCAGTCGCACATTGGTCCACATTCCTGCCACTTGTCAACCGCCATACTGCTTCGTCACCCGCCACGTCAGCTCTGTCGTATAGCTCTGTCACCTAACACATCATCTTCCGTATGCCATGTCATCCGACATGTAGGCTGCTGACGTCATCTCGTGCCATGTGTCACCCTTACAGTGGTGACACGTATCACCTCGGGATATGTCCAGCCGTACGCCCAAATGTCCAAATTTGCCTGACACGTGTCATCACCTGGAGCTGCCATGTGTCATTGTATGGACATGCCACATGTCGTTGTACGGACCTACCACGTCAGCGTATGGACATGCCACGTCAGCGTCCGTATGGACTGTACAGACTGCACAGTCAACAATTGTTTTGCCTATTTGACTTTTCGGACAAAATGCGATATCTTCTCCATACAGACTCTGTTTGACAAAGTAAATATACCACCGGAATCATAAAGACGTGACGGACGGAATGGAACAGGTTTCGTCACATTCCGAGCACTTTCATTTTTGAGCATTTTTCAAGCCCTGTCAAGCTTCTGGATCCGATTTCGGATCAACGCCCTCTGGAACTATGACCTCTGGAACTACATCCTCTGGAACTATGCCTTTGGAACTAACTGTGACCTCTACAACTATGAGCCGCAGAACTACGCCCTCTGGAAAATGACCTCTAGAACTATGCCCTTTGGAACTATGACCTGTGGAACTATGCCCTCTAGAACTATGACCTATGGAATTGTGACCTGTGGAACTACGCCCTCTAGAAATATGACCTTTGGAAATACACCCTTTGTAACTACACCCTTTGGAACTATGACCTGTGGAACTACTCCCTTTAGAACTACGCCTCTGGAACTATGAGCTCTCAAACTACACCCTCTAGAACTACGCCCTTTGGAGTTATGACCTCTTGAACTATTCCATCTGGAACTATGACCTTTGGAACTATGACCTATGGAACTACACCCTCTGGCACTACGAGCTATGGAACTATGCCCTCTGGAACTATTCCCTTTGGAACTATGACCTATGGAACTATGCCCTCTGGAACTGCGCGTCTGGAACTATGACCTCTGGAACTACGTCCTTTGGAACTACGCCCTTTGGAACTATGACCTCTGGAACTATGACCTCTGGAACTACGCCCTTTGAAAATATACCTCTAGAACTATGACCTCTGGAACTATGACTTGTGGAAGTACACCCTATGGAATTATGAACTTTGGAACTATGCCCTCTGGAACTATGCCATTTGGAACTATAACATGTGGAAATACGCCCTCTAGAACTATGACCTATGGAATTGTGAGCTGTGGAACTATGACCCGTGGAACTACGCCCTCTAGAACTATGACCTCTGGAACTATGCCCTCTAGAACTACGCCCTTTGGAACTATGGCCTGTGGAACTACACCCTCTAGAACTATGACCTATGGAACTACGCCCTCTGAAACTACGCCCTTTGGAACTATGACCTATGGGACTACGCCCTTTAGAACTACACCTCTGGAACTATGACTTGTGGAACTACACCCTATGGAACTATGACACCTAGAACTACGCCCTCTGGAACTACGCCCTTTGGAACTATGACCTGTGGAACTACTCCCTCTGGAACTACGCCTCTGGAACTATGACCTGTGGAACTACACCCTCTGGAACTATGGCCTTTAGAACTATGACCTGTGGAACTATGCCCTCTAGAACTATGACCTGTGGAACTATGCCCTCTAGAACTAGGCCCTCTGGAACTATGACTTGTGGAATTGTGACCTGTGGAACTACGCCCTCTGGAACTATGACCTGTGGAACTACGCCCTCTGGAACTGTGACCTCTGTAACTACGCCCTCTGTAACTATGTCGTCTGGAACTATGACTTGTGGAACTACACCCTCTGGAACTACGGCTCTGGAACTACGTCCTCTAGAACTACGCCCTTTGGAACTATGACCTGTGGAACTACGCCATCTGGAACTATGACCTATGGAACTACACCCTCTAGAACTAGGCCCTTTGGAACTATGACCTGTGAAATTATGACCTATAGAACTATGACCTATGGAACTATGCCCTCTGTAACTATGACCTCTGGAACTATGCTCTCTGGAATTACACCCTTTGGAACGATGACCTATGGAACTACGCCCTCTGGAACTATGACCTGCGGAATTGTGAGCTGTGGAACTATGACTTGTGGAACTACGCCCTCTGGAACTATGACCTCTGGAACTACGCCCTTTAGAACTACGACTTGTGGAACTACACCCTCTGGAACTACGCCTCTGGAACTATGACCTATGGAACTACGCCCTCTAGAACTACTCCCTTTGGAACTATGACCTCTGGAACTACGCCCTCTATAAATGTAAACATTAATAAATACTTTATAACACTTCTTATACCATTAATTTATAAATTTACAGAGATATTTAGTAAAAAAATTATTAATCAATAAATTAAATTTACAAATATATTTAACCAAAAACTGTATTAATCAATAAATTTATTTAGATACATTTTAAGAGAAAACTTTATTAATCAATAAATTTATTTAGAAACATTTTAGGACAACTAAACATCACCTTTGATGACATTTGGAAAATTAAAATGAAATTATTAGACAAAGAATTAATGTTATAAATTTCATTTACCAATTATTAAGTTTATTAGTTTCCCATGGGGTGACATTTGGACACCGTGCACCAAGGGTAGTAAATACACCCTTTCACGACCTATCTCCCTCTTCTCCTCAGAATGCATAGCATTGACACAGCTTGGATGGTGGTGCAGTTGTGCAACGTGGGAGACTTAATGGGATTCTTGATGCGAGAATTGGAGTGCTACAAGACTGTTACAAGGCTATTACGGGTTGTCAACTTGAAGTTAATGGCGGTTTTCATAACCAATTTTGCTGACTTATCCATTTTTTTTGTTTAGGTGTTATGGGTGACTCCCTCCTCCCTCACTAGAATCTTTCTTTCTCATGGTTCTCTTCTCTTCTCGCCCTTTCTCCCCCGACCTTCTGATCTTCATCCCAGTGCAATTCCACTTGAGAGGGGTAAGTCGAAGCGTTTCCCAGCCTACTACAGTTTTAGACCAAGATGACTATGTCTGAGTCCCTCATCTGCGCCAATTTCACCCACCTCCATTAGCCCAATCCTTGTTGGTTCACCCTCAATGAATTCTCCCTTCACAGACCAGATTTGGATGGGGGATGAAAGCCACCAAGTTTACATAGAAGAAGAATTCCCTCTGGTACCTCCCCAGTCCCCTCTGGACTCTCTTTTGATAACAACCACATACCTACATGTCTCTCTTCTCCACTCCTCCCGAGAGGAAAATTTCGATCCTACCCTGGTTTTGGGGAGTTTCCCAATCACGAAAGAGTCTCCTCCTACTCCACTCGGTGAAAAGGTTCAGGACGATGATTTCCTCAGTATTGAGCTCCACGCCAATGCAAATTATGTGCCAGAGATGCATCACCAATGTAGCTTCTAAGAAGATCAAATGCAGCTCATATTCGAGATGAGAAGGGATTTTGTTGACCATATTCATCGTCAAACCATCCTGTGTCGTTGGTTAGATGCCTTCTTCGACTCTCTTTCAAGCAAGTCTGTCAAAAGTCGTTCGGCCTCCTGCCAACCTTATGTATTCGCACCAGCTTGGCATCAACCCTCCAATGGTGATGGCAATCTGGGTTCTTCTATTGTTTAAGTTCTCTTATTTATAGAGTGAAACATGGTTTCCGTTTGTAATGACATAACACATTACCAGCTTTGACATTTGTACTTATTTGTATATTGATTATCTAAAGTAATACATTTTTATTTACAAAAAAAAATTGTTAAGTTTATTAGTAAACAAGATATTATATCATTTTGAAATTCACAATATCTATATTTTAATTTTTAAAAATTAAACATTAATTAATTATAAAATATTTTTATAATTTAATATCTTAATTTTTTAAATTATAAATTAACAAATTATGAAAAAAAAATAATATATTATATACTTTGAAATTCAAAACTTCAATATCCTAATTCCTCATAATAGATACAAACACATTTTTGAAAATTCCAAAGCAACGTCATACAAACACATTTTAAAAAATTCCAAAGAATTTTTTTAGCTATTTCAAGTCAATATCTCAATCCCCAAAAATTAGATATTAACAGGTTTTAAAGATAATTCTTAATTTATAATATATAAAAACCTCACTTCTTAATTGATAATTCATTTATTTATTTTAATTATTTTTTAAAGTAAAATTATTTTACAAGAAAATAACTTATAATTCCATTTCGTAAATCATGAAGGGACTTGAAGAACAATAAAGACTACAAATTTGATACCTTAGGTTCACTTTTATACATAGAGACACTTATGACCTACAAACAATATTATGCCATTCCCCTAGTTTTTGAATTTTAAAAATTATGTCGACCCCTAAACAAAATTGTCTCCAAATGCTCTACATTACTCATATTCAAACAATGAACAAATTCACAGGAACACCCGCATGTTAAGAGAACTTGCACTTTAAGTTCATAAAAAATGGAAGAATGCTCACTCTAAGAACAATTATATTGATTTCAGACTAAAAACAATTCAATCTGCTCTTTTTGGAGGATGATTTAAGCCAATCCAAGAGCCTTTCGTCGGTTGAGTTTGAGAGTATTATTGGGCTACAGATCTTGGATCATTAGAAAATATTGACTGCAATTCAAATCCCCCATTGATGGATGAAAGACGACTTTGTTGTGGTGCATGGTGGACCAATAATGTAGGACCTGAATATGTATATGACGATGAAAGAAAAGTTTCACTTCGATGAAACTATACTACATGCTTTCTCTGTAAGATTTCGAGGAGGGATGATTCAGAGTAGGATGTTGAGAGGTCGATCCAGAAGCTGCAAGAGCGCTTTCTGTAAACCCAGAAAGAACAATACTTGAAGTGGGTTGTTGCAATAAGGGATTCGAGAGAGACATTGCCAGAGACTGCTGGATAAGAGGGAGAAAAAAGAGACCCAGATTCTACAACAACTGAACATATAGATGAAATCCTAGAAAGTGTTGGGACATTAAGTTGATACTATACGAAGAATCCATGATTGGATTCGATTGCCCATCTACACAAAAATGTTGCAATTCCCTTTCACTCATGATACAAAGACAAGATGGACGTGTAGCTACAGTATTTCCTACCCTCTTCCATGCCCCGTTCCGTGTAGTGCTATTGCTGCTTGTGCTGTCCCTCATCCCTCCTCTATCCAAACACTGCTCTGAAAAATGAGACAATAACATGTTGTGAGATAAGTTGTGGAAAGCCATACATTCAAAATTGATTTTGAATTTTGTTTTGGAGCGCGTGAGTCCATCCACCAACTTGCAGTTGGAATTAATTCTGATGATGGGATGTGTTAGTGTCAATTCTCACAAAGTCATGAGCGTCGATCACGACACACAGAAGAAATCCATTTCGGGCCTAAAATCAAGTGAGCGGGCTTTTGTTTTCAGCAACGAGGATCCACAGATGGAGCAGATCGACAGTCATCGGGTAGGCTTGAGTCACGAAATTGCATGAGGTATAGCGCATGGGCTCATTTCTTATCACCAAAGTCGCGAAATGATTAGCCCTTTCGCATTTTTGGCTACTGGGACTTCAAAGAGACAAAGGGGTCACTCCTCCACTGCATCGGGAATCGTCGAAGCCCGAAACGCGAAATGTAAAAGATGCCCAGGAGCTTTTCGGTATTTTGGCTATTGGGATGTCAAGAGACAAAGGGGTGATTTATTCCACTACATTTTGAAACACCAAAACTTGAAGCATGAAATGTAAAAGCGCCCAAAAGCCATTTCAGCATTCTGGCTACTGAAAGTTCAAGAGACAAGGGGTGTTTTCTTCCACTGCATTTCGAAACCCCGAAACTCGAAGCGCAAAATGTAAAAGTGCCCAAAATCCATTTCAGCATTCTAGCTACCGGGAGTTCAAGAGACAAGGGGTGCTTTCTTCCACTGCATTTCGAAACCCCGAAACCCGAAGCACGAAATGTAAAAGTACCCAAAATCCATTTCGACATTCCGGCTATTGGGATTTCAAGAGACAAGGGGTGCTTTCTTCCACTGCATCGAGAATCCCCGAAACCCAAAATGCGAAATGAAGAAGAGACCGAGAGTCGTTTCGACATTTCGTCTACTGGGACTTCAAAGGACAAAGGGGTCACTCCTTTATGTTTTCAGTCTCGGCCACCCTCCATGGAAAAGGCAGTTAATGAATATTGAGTAGGTGGTTGAGACCTCAGCTCAAGCCATGAATTCAGGGCATGGAGGTGTTGGCAGACAGTCTGCCCAAGATCGTCCTATGTGCAAGATTTCTCAAAAGAGCCATGTCGATTTGATGTCCTCGACTGATCAGAAGAACCTGCGCACGCTAAGTTAGACTTTAATGTCTCACCTACCCTCTTGCTGCCAAGATAGATAATTGCTCTGAATATATATACTTAGTTTTTTTTATTTTTGTAAACATCAATGGTAGAGCTAAGCTCCCGATTGTAAATCTTTAACAAAGCCTCTAGTTCTCTGGTTATACAATGATATTTTGAGATTTCTTTTTTAATGGCAGCTAGCCTCCTACTTTCCTTGTTTCTCTGAATCTGAAAGCCCGAGTATGGATGATCCATTTAGGTGTTGCTGTAACTATATAATGTATGTTTGATTGTATTAGTTCTACAATGTTTGAGGTTTACTTTGAAGTTTCTCTGGTCTGAGAGGATCTCACATCTACGACTTTTCCCCTTTCTTTCCCTCCACTTACTCACCACTATGCAAATTTACTGGCTCAAGTTAAATCAAGACCTCACATGTCCTTGTTGTTCCAACCCAATTTTCTGAGTGAGCGATATTTTTCCGAGTTTACTTCCATTCGATCACCCCCTTTATAAACAAATTGTGACATAAACTGATGGGCCTCAGGCTTACTCCTGCTGCAATCCAAGAGTGACTTTTGTAGCCAACATTTCTGGTTCCGTTGCCGGGGACGAAGTTGAAAATTTTCCCTGGGATGGAACGACATTGAGCCTCTGATTCTGAAGGTGCATCAGGCATCAGAGCCTTACGAGATTTCTACTGTGCACCTGGTGACTCCATTGTGAAGACTCCATTGTGGTGAACTGCTGTTTTATTTGTGGCTTCCATAGGTAGACACACGTGGTCCCATCCACAGCTGCCTCTAGCTACACCTAAAGCTGATTCAGAGGTGATTTTTAGAAAAGGAAAGGCTTCTAAAGGAGAAACTTCCACCACCAAACCAGGTAATCTTCCATCTCCTTCTGTAGGAACTCCATTTTCTTCTTCTTAGCTTCCTAACAGACCTTTTTCTAAAGTTTCCCATTTCTTTAATTTTGGGAGTGCTCCTATTGAGTTTTCCCCTCCTGGTCTGGGATTAGAGGGAGAAATCCTTGTCACTCCCCTCTCCCCTGAAGTTGTACCTTGGCGTAGACCCAGGACCATAGAAGATTTCCCCACTCCTAGCTTTATCACTCCTCCTCTCGTTATTGTTGTTGCTACTATACAGAGAGAAGCATCTGCTAACTCAATCCCTTTATACTTCTCTCTGAACCCCCCATTGTTTCCCCTTCCACCTGGAAGCTCATTTCCAGTATTCCCTATTCGAGCTCCTTCTCCTCCAAGTTCTCCTCCACCTAATATTCCTATGGCAGGAGAAAATCCCCCCATGACCAGAATGGAGGCTATAATAGCTGCTAGGTATGATCCCCTTGTGTTACCTCAACCTCTCAATGCCCTTATAGAATATGGCTACCTTAAGCAGTTGCCCAAGTTTACAGGCGAAGGGGACATAGCTGCAGAAGAACACCTTGAATCCTTTTACAGTTTCACAAATGATCATGTTATCATGCATGCAGATGTATGGATGAGAATTTTCGTCCATAGCCTTGAAGGAGAGGCGAGAAAGTGGTTTAGGTCCGTGCCTCCTTAATATATTGATGGGATCGAGGCTTTGGATAATGCCTTTTTGAGACAATGGGGAGACATAAAAGACTTCATGTATTACATGACAGAGTTTGGGTCTTTGAAGAGAAAGGAAGGAGAGTCTGTCTCTGACTTCTCCAAGAGATTCAATAAAATGTACAATAAGATCCCCACTAAAATAAATCCCTCATAAGCCTCTGCTAAAATCATTTATGCTAGTGCTTTTGATCCTGATTTTTCCCTTCTATTGAAGGAAAGGAGAGCAACTACTCTGGCTCACATGCATGATGCAACCGTTGAAGTAGAATCTAACATATTGTTTGTTGACCGACTCAGGAATAAGGCTGATAGAGACATATCCAGGAGGAGACCTGAAGCCTCCCTGTCTAATTCCTCTCCCCTTCCCCTTCAGACGGATGAGGTAACTAAAGTGATAAAGTCACTTTCGGCTAGAATGGAAAGGTGGGAGTTGGAAGAGAAGCCCACGTATAGAAATCCCCAAAATACTAATAATAGAGGCTTCAGGAGGCCTAGAAACAATGTGCCACAGGCTTTGCCAAGGGAACAAAGGAGAAAATATAGAGATGAGCAGAGGATTCAAACCCCTCTCCAAAATAACCTAGTGGCTTACGAGGAAGGAGAGGAGATAGATGAGCTCGACCCTGAAATTCACTATATTGAAGACACCTTCCGTTTTCCCCATTTCACTCAATCTATATATGAAGAATCCCTTATGAACAGTCAAGTCAATGAGTTGGGTAAAGGGGAAAAGTCCAACAACACCTAACAAATATCATCTTAGGTCAAAGAAGAAAGAAGGAAATTTTGATAGCCATGATCAGCCTCTCATAGCAGAAAAACTTGCTAAGCCTCTAACAATCACTACTAAAGAGAAGAAAACTCAGAATACTTCGCCAACAACCAAAGAACCTGTCTCTGCGGTAAGGGAAGCTCCTAAGTATTTTCCCTCCTTTAGTTTTGAGCATGAAATTCAAAAGATTAGAATCCCTGTACCCCTCTCAGAGTTAGTTAAAAATGAAGACTTCAAAAGGTCCCTCTCCAAGTTGCTAAAATCTGTGTCCCCCCAACCTTCTTCAGACTCAGTAAATCTTCAATATGAAAAGCCAACAGTCGTCCTAGGTCCCATGGTAGAAGACAAAGATGATTCATCCCCTCCCTTCTACACATCCCTGAACATATATGATAAAGTGTTGCATAATTGCCTCATGGATTCAGGAGCTTCCCACAACCTTATGCCCAAAATAGTCATGGAAGAATTGGGACTGGAAGTGACAAAGGATTATCCCGATTTGTATTCTTTTGATTCAAGGAGGGTGAAATGCCTTGGATTCATCAAAGACTTGGTGGTCTCTTTATTTTAGATGCCAATGAAGAGTGTGGTCATGGACATTGTAGTAGATGATGTTCCCCCCAAGTTCGGCATGCTGTTGTCAAGATCTTGGATTAAAAAGCTTGGAGGAACATTACAGATGGATCTCACATATGCCACCATTCCAATCTTTGGAGGGAAACACAGGAGGTTCTACAAAGAAGCTTAGTTGGCCTACATTGTTAGTGATGAAGCAGACCCCACCAATCATCCTATCTTTGCACTTGACACTGATTTGGGGTCTAGTTTATTGTAGATCACTGAGACTCCTGAACCCCCTTTTCAAATAAGAAATCAGCCCATATGTAATCACAAGATACCTCCTCCAACCACCTCTATTTGGAAAATTTTCTTCGACGAAGCTTCTTCTAGCGAAAGCGCTGGCACTGGAGTGGTTCTTGTGTCCCCTTGGCAGGAAACCATACCCTTGTCATACAAGCTAGAATTTGAAGCTACCACTAATGTGGCAGAATATGAAGCTCTTGTTCTGGGTATGAGATATACAAAGGAAAGGGGAATTGAGGAGGTAGCAACATTTGGAGATGCTGAGTTGATAATCCAACAAGTCAGGTGTGGGACTTGATTGATAATTTTTTCTCGGCTTTCAACATTTCTTTTATTCCTAGAGAGGAAAATACTCTGGCCGATTCCTTAACTGTCTCGGCTAGTATGTTCAAGATCCCTCTGCCGCCTAAGATCAAATATGAGGTTGAAATAAGATATAGGCCATTTGCTCCAGACAATATCAAGCATTGGAAGGTATTCAAAGATGATCTTGAAATAAAAAAAATTCTTGAGTCCGTCGACGAATTTTCTGCATTGCACATTGATCAGGATCCTGATCTCGAAAGTCACCCTCATCCTGAGTTATTTTTAAATAAAATCGCTAATCACCATATTATTCATCTGCCTAACAATCACATTCTGAAGGGATTGGTCCCTTTAGAAAGACTGTTCGATGGGAATGATGTGGCAGTAAAGGGTGGGGTTTCAAGTGGAGATGGTGATACAACAGAGTGTAATATCGGTACATAGGAAGAGCCTAAGTTTGTCAAGTTGTCAATCAGTTTGACCAAAGAAAAGAGGGCCAAATATAATGAGTTGTTAAGGGAATTTGCTGATGTGTTGGCATGGACCTATGAAGGCCTCAAGACATATGACACATCTGTCATTGAACACAAGATCCCACTGAAGGAAGAGGCTAAGCCATTTAGGCAGAAGGTAAGACTGATAAACCCCATGTTACTACCTGTCATGGAGAGAGAAGTGAAGAAGTTGTTAGATGCCCAGATCATTGTCCCCTTGCGATATTCTGAGTGGGTGGCCAATTTGGTCCCGGTGAGGAGTAAAAGTGGAGAAATCTGGCTCTGTGTTGATTTCAGGAACCTGAACAGGAGCTCAAATAAAGACAACTATCCCTTTCCCAACATGGAACACATATTGCAGAGGGTAACTGGTGCATCTAGGATATCCATGATCAATGGTTTTTCTAGCTATAATCAGATATCAGTTATGCCAGAGGACAGAGAAAAAACAACCTTCACCACTCCTTGGGGCACATTCATTTATGCCAAAATGCCTTTTGGATTAATGAATGTAGGAGAAACATTCCAACGAGCCATGGACATAGCCTTCATCAGAGAGAAAGATCAGTTTTTGGTGATCTATCTGGATGACATCACAGTCTTCTACAGGTCTGATAAAGAGCGCCACTGTCACTTAAGGAAATTTTTCTTGAAATGCCATAGGTTTGGCCTTTCATTAAATCCCAAGAAATCCTTGTTTACTATGAAGGAGGGGAAGCTGTTAGGCCATATATTATTAGCAGAGGGAGTGAGAATTGATCCCAGCAGGGTAGAGGCAATTCAGACCTTGTCACTTCTGAGGTCTAGAAAGGAAGTTCAAGTTTTTTTAGGGAATATTAACTTTCTGAGGAGGTTCGTCTCAAATTTTGCTGAGGTGGTGAAACATATCACATCCATGCTCAGAAAGGGAAATGAAGTAAAATGGACTGTTGAACCCAGGGAATATTTTTTCCAAATAAAGAAGGCATTGACTGAGGCACCTGTGCTGATCAGTCCTGATTATTCCAAGGATTTCCTAATTTTTTCTTTTGCTTCTTTTGATACAGTAGCAACGGTCTTATTGCAGAAAAATGGGGAAGGGTGAGAGCAACCCATTTCCTTCTTCAATAACACATTAAGAGATGCAGAAATCAGGTACGAGATCATGGAGAAGAAGGCCTATGCCTTGGTGAAAGATATCAAAGATTTTAGAGTCTATGTCTTGCACTCAAGATGTTTTCATATGTTCCTTCAGCCTCTATGAAGAACATCCTTATATAGCCTGACATAGATGGGAGAAGAGGTAAATGGATTGCCAATATCCTGGAGTTTGACCTGGAGATAAATCCCACCAATTTGGTAAAGGGGCAGGGTTTAGCCAAGCTACTGGCTGAATCCAATTGCAAGGCCTTGGGCATTAGCTTCATCAATGCTTGCTCAGGAGATCAACAAGCTAAGTCACCCAACAAAAGCTCTCAGGGTGGCTTATCACTAGAAGAATGCACCTGGTATAGAGACATTTTGTACTTTCTGCAAGAGTTGAAGCTTCCTGATGGAATGGGAAAAAGAAAGGCAAGAGATGTAAATCTCAAGGTGGTCAGATATTTCCTTATTGACCAAGCCATGTACTGGAGAGATCCTCTAGGGGTGTTTCTGAGGTGTCTGAACCCACAAGAAGCCTAGAAAGTTATGTTTGATTTCCATAGTGGCCTTTGTGGAGGTCATCATTTCTGGAATACCACAACTCATAAAATTCTCAGGGATGGGTACTACTGGCCCACCTTATTCACTGATGTCTGCAGAAAAATCAGAGCTTGCATCAAATGCCAAAGGTTGTCAGGAAAGAAATAGCTCAAACCTCTGCCACTAAAGCTTGTAGTAGCTTCAACACCCTTTCAACAGTGGGGGTTGGACTTCATTGGGGAAATTCATCCTCCTTCTAGTGGCCAGCACAGATGGATCCTGACTGCAACAGACTATTTGACCAAGTGGATAGAAGCTGACCCCACCAAGAGTGCTTCGCACAAGGTAATTATCAGCTTCTTGGAGGATATCATAGCCAGATTTGGTTGTCCCAGCAGAATTGTCACTGATAATGCTACTTATTTCAAGTCTCAGCCTCTGGTTAAGTTCTGTGAGCAGTTCGAGATTTCACAAATTCACTCCAACCCCTATTATCCTCAAGGAAATGGACTAGAAAAATCTTCCAATAAAAGCCTAATCAATCTCATTAAAAGATTATTGGAAGACAATAAGAGGGCCTGGGATTCAAAGCTCAAATTCGCTCTATGGGCCGATTGAGTGACAACAAAGAAGTCATTATTTTCGGGATTAACTGCGTAGTGTAAGTCATTAATCTATGACCCATATCCATGAGTATTAGTCGCAAATGACCAATAATTCTCATGATTTGAATAGTCCACTTACCACTCATTACATCGGGTGAAGAAATGGGATTGAAACCAACGAAATGAATCGCATAGAATCAATCATCACTTCAGGGGCTTGCACCCAGTAACCAGGACTTCCCAGGTGGTCACCCATCCCAAGACACCTCTGGCTCAAGTGTGCTTAACTATGGAGTTTTCCCCACAATCAAGCCCAGTTAGATTGCTACCCCATTTGCAAAACCTTAGCAAGTATTGTGCCTTATGAACTACCCAGTTAGATCTCCCCTCACTCTTATTATTTAAGCATAGAGGGGCTTCCGCAGTGCAACATATGAGATATTATTTTCGAGATTAACTGCGTAGTGTAAGTCATTAATCTATGACCCATATCCATGAGTATTAGTCGCAGCTGGCTAATAATTCTCATGATTTGAATAGTCCACTTAGCACTCATTGCATCGGGTGATGCTCATAGGGGTGAAGAAATGGGATTGAAACCAACGAAATGAATTGCATAGCATCAATCATCACTTCTGGGGCTTGCACCCGGTAACCAGGACTTCCCAGGTGGTCACCCATCCCAAGACGCCTCTGGCTCAAGCGTGCTTAACTGTGGAGTTTTCCCTACAATCAAGCCCACTTAGCTTTCTACCCCATTTGCAAAACCTTAGAAAGTATTGTGCCTTATGAACTACCTAATTAGATCTCCCTTCACTCTTATTATTTAAGCATAGAGGGGCTTCCGCAGTGCAACATATTATATATTATTTTCAGGATCAACTACGTAGTGTAAGTCATTAATCTATGACCCATATCCATGAGTATTAGTCGCAATTGACCAATAATTCTCATGATTTGAATAGTCCACTTAGCACTCATTGCATCGGGTGATGCTCACAGGGGTGAAGAAATGGGATTGAAACCAACGAAATGAATCGCATAGCATCAATCATCACTTCCGAGGCTTGCACCCGGTAACCAGGACTTCCCAGGTGGTCACCCATCCCAAGACGCCTTTGGATCAAGCGCGCTTAACTGTGGATTTTTCCCCACAATCAAGCCCACTTAGCTTGCTACCCCATTTGAAAAACCTTAGCAAGTATTGCGCCTTATGAACTACCCAGTTAGAGCTCCCTTCACTCTTATTATTTAAGCATAGAGGGGCTTCTGCAGTGCAACATATTAGATATTATTTTCAGGATTAACTGTGTAGTGTAATTCATTAATCTATGACCCATATCCATGAGTATTAGTCGCAACTGACCAATAATTCTCATGATTTGAATAGTCCACTTAGCACTCATTGCATCGGGTGATGCTCACAGGGGTGAAGAAATGGGATTGAAACCAATGAAATGAATTGCATAGCATCAATCATCACTTCCGGGGCTTGCACCCGGTAACCAAGACTTCCCAGGTGGTCACCCATCCCAAGACACCTCTAGCTCAAGCGCTCAGTGATTATTGATGCTATGCGATTCATTTCGTTGGTTTCAATCCCATTTCTTCACCCCTGTGAGCATCACCCGATGCAATGAGTGCTAGAAGGACTATTCAAATCATGAGAATTATTGGTCATTTGTGACTAATACTCATGGATATGGGTCATAGATTAATGAATTACACTACGCAGTTAATCCCGAAAATAATATCTAATATGTTGCATTGCGGAAGCCCCTCTATGCTTAAACAAAGAAGTCCCTGGGAAACTCACCTTTTCAACTTGTTTATGGGACGAAGGCTATTTTTCCCACTCAGATCGCTTTACCTGTAGAGAAATTCTTTCAGGATCATGAAGGAGAGCCAGACCATATGGTCAGAAGAATTCATCAAGTGTTGGAACTACAATAGATCAGGGGGTGGGTAATGGACTTAGCTCATAGTCATCAACAGAATATCAAGCAAGCTTTTGACAGGAAGGTCAGGAAGGAGGAATTCGAGCTGGGAGATTTGGTTCTTAAGTGGGATGCACCCAGGCAGGATAGGGGAAAACACAACAAGTTTGATGCCCTCTGGATCGGGCCCTTCAAATTCGCTGAAGTATTCTTAAATAACATGTATAGGTTGAAAGATTTGGAGGGTGAAGAAGTCTTTAGCAGCCTAGTAAATGGGCATTTCCTAAAGAAATGTTTTGTTTGAGCCTTAGACGACTCCTTTGTTTTGTAAATATTGTCTTTATTGGTTTTCTATTTATTTTTGGCTTAATAAATGACTCCATAACCCAACAGAAGGCAACTAGAAAGGCAAAAGAAGTTCTTAGAGCATCGCAGGAATGACTCTATCCCCCATGGAGCCTAATGTTAGTGCCAATTCTCGCAAAGTCATGAGCGCCGAGTCCGGGACATAGAAGAAATCCATTTCTGGCATAAAATCAAGTGAGCGGGATTTTGTTTTCAGCAGCAAGGATCCACAGATGGAGCAGATCGACGGTCATCGGGTAGGCTTGAGTCATGGAATTGCACGAGGTATAGCGCATGGGCTCATTTTTTATCACCAAAGTTGCGAAATGATTAGCCCTTTCGCATTTTCAGCTACCAGGACTTCAAAGAGACAAAGGGGTCACTCCTCCACTACATCGGGAATCACTGAAGCCCGAAACAAGAAATGTAAAAGCCACCCAAGAGCCTTTCGGTATTTCGGCTACTGGGATGTCAAGAGACAAAGGGGTGCTTTCTTCCACTGCATTTTGAAACCATGAAACCCGAAGTGCGAAATGTAAAAGCGCCCAAAATCCATTTCGACATTCCGACTACCAGGAGTTTAAGAGACAAGGGGTTCTTTCTTCCATTGCATTTCGAAACCCCGAAACCCGAAGCGCGAAATGTAAAAGCACCCAAAATCCATTTCGACATTCCGGCTACCGGGAGTTCAAGAGACAAGGGGTGCTTTCTTCCACTGCATTTCAAAACCCCGAAACCCGAAGCACAAAATGTAAAAGTGACCAAAATCCATTTTGAAATTCTAGCTACGGGGAGTTCAAGAGACAAGGGGTGCTTTCTTCCACTGCATTGAGAATCCCCGAAACCCAAAACACGAAGTGAAGAAGCGCTCGGGAGCCGTTTCGACATTTTGGCTACCGGGACTTCAAAGGACAAAGGGGTCACTCCTTTATGTTTTTAGTCTCGGCCACCCTCCATGGAAAAGGCAGTTAATGAATATTGAGCAGGTGGTTGAGACCTCAACTCAAGCCATGAATGCAGGGCATGGAGGTGTTGGCAGGTAGTCTACCCAAGATCGTCCTGTGTGCAGGTTTTCTCAAAAGAGCCATGCCGATCTGATGTCCTCGACTGATCAGAAGAAACTACGCACGCTAATTTAGACTTTAATGTCTTACCTACCCTCTTGCTTCCAAGAGAGCGAATTGCTCTGAGTATATATACTCAATTTTTGTATTTTTGTAAGCATCGATGGTAGAGATAAGCTCCCAATTGTAAATCTTTAACAAAGCCTCTGGTTCTCTGGTTATACAATGATATTTTGAGATTTCTTGTTTGATGATAGCCAACCTCCTCCTTTCCTTGTTCCTCTGAATCTAAAATGTCGGATATGGATGATCCAATAGGGTGTTGCTATAACTATATGATGTATGTTTGATTGTATTAGTTCTGATACGTTTGAGGTTTACTTTGAAGTTTCTCTGGTCTGAGAGGATCTCACATCTGAGACTTTTCCCCTTTCTTTCCCTCCACTTACTCACCACTATGAAAATTTACTGGCTCAAGTTAAATCAAGACCTCACATGTCCTTGTTGTTCCAACCCAGTTTTCTGAGTGAGAGATATTGTTCTGAGTTTACTTCCATTCAATCACCCCCTTTATAAACAAATCGTTACATAAACTGATGGGCCTCAGGCTTACTCCTGCTACAATCCGGGAGTTGACAGACCGAACAGAACATGGCAGGTGCACTGCAAAGCTTCGGCACGCCAATTAACTAATGATAAAGTTTTCGTAGGAGGTAGCCGGATGGTCGAGAAATGAAGCCCACCAGAAATTTTGATGACTTAATGGTTATATGCCAAGAATGTATGTATGGGTATGCTGCATTGACAAACTTCCACATAGTTGGACCATGTAGCGGCCCACTAATGATTGAGCTGTTGCATGGTTTATAACTCTCGTCGAAGTTACCCCATGAAGACGTGGGTGGCGCGCAGTCACTGTTGGGTCCCAAGTACGGAGCCATGCTGAGGAAGTTGGCCCGTTACTGTAGGCGTCACACGGGTTTGGCGTTGCCATGCGGAGCGTGTTGTTTCACGTTGGAAGCGGTGTCTCACGTTCTAGTGTCGACACCTGCGTTGTGGCGTCCATTCGTGGAATTTTCGATTCGACTTTCCAGTTTGGCCGCCCACATTCATGTTATGTTTTCACTTTCTATGAATGGTATTTTTTTACTGTGTTCTCTTTTCACTTTGTATGAACGGTATCTTTTACTATTGAAATAATTCTAAGTATTAGAAACACACATAACTTAAGTAACAACACAACTAAGTGAAGATGTAGTCGAGGTTGAGTACTTCTGTGTGGTTTTGTCATCGAACAAAAGATGTTGGTTCCACACAATGACTGGAAGCATTGGGTGTTTCTTCCATCCTATGGTAGGCTCAGTACGCTCATGAGAGTTGATATTAGACAAAAAACAAATTTCTAACTTTGGCAAACTCGTTGAGAATTCTACTCAAGCAGAAGGGAAATGAAGTTTGAGTTAGTGATAGTTGGGTTTTCTGGGTGTCTTGTCATACGAATGCAAGACATCTATGATTGTGGTAAGGGAAGAAAATGGAGGTCGGTGTAGAGTTGGTAATACAATATTTGGGGGGTAGTTTCAAGCACTTTTATCAAGGTTGCAAGAACAATGAAGGTTCTTAGGAACACAAAGATGGTCGATTCACATGAAAATGACACTGACATCGAAAGAGAGCCAAGGACAATCAATGTGAGGGACCAACTCACAATCTTAGAAAAACTATGGATCAACTGATGAATACAATGTGTACTCATGGTGATAAGGTCGCACAACCGGAAATGAACATGAGTGACCTTGTGACAATATTTAACAAAATTTTCTAGGAGTGCCAAGATTTTGCGAATTTGTTCACGAGCACAAGGGAAGATTCTCGTGTCAGACTTAAGATTGTGGAGGGCTCCCTTGTTTTGCTCTAGATGAAGGTGAAAGACCAAGAAGACATCATCACATTGCTTAAATGGGCTACAACGAGTGGGTCAAGCTCATTCATTGTGCAGATGCGAATCAAGATGAAAGAATCAAAACCATATGATGGGACTCACAACACAAAGATTCTAGGCAATTTATGTTGGAACATAGAGAAGTACTTGGAACAAATGAACATAATTCCAGATGAATCCAAGGTAAATGTTGCCTCTATGTTCTTGATAGGAACTGTGAAACATTGGTGGAGGAATCAAGTTGAAGACTTGGCAGTGGCACAGATCACCGAAAAGAAAAAAAATTGGGCAGAGATGAAGGAAGCCTTGAAAGAACAGTTTGTTCCTGGAAATTAAGCTTGGGATGCTAGGAACCATGTGTTGGATCTTCATCATATTGGAAATATCCAAACATACATCAAGGAGTTCACTAGCTTGATGTTCGATATCAAAGAGATGTCGGACGAAGATAGGATTTTCCACTTCATGAATGATATGCAGAATTGGGTGCAGAGTGAGTTGTGATGCCAGGACGTGAAGACCCTTGCAATAGTGGTCGAGGAAAAAAACACGCTCTTGGAATTTAAGGGTGAATTCAAAACAATTCCCAGCAACAATTAAGGCCAACATGAGAAGCAGCAAGGCAAGAAGAACAAGGACAAGGAAAAGACAAAGGCATCCAAGAACAACAAATATGATGCGAAGCCACTAAAAAAAGAAGAAGGAAAATAATTCAGTTTCTTGTTAGATATGTGTGGAAGAGAATTATTCTAAGAACTATTTATTGAAGAAAATGATGAATGCATTGGAGTAGGAAGAATTTCCATCCGTAATTGTGCTGCAGGTTTTGGGTGTTGTTGCAAAAGCACACCTGATAGTCACTCAAGACCTCGACATGACAGAACTCAACTATGTTCAAGCATAGATCAATGGGAAAATGTCTTCAGTGATGGTGGACAATGGTGCTACTCATAACTTCATGAGGGAATCCATTACACAAATGCTTGGATTGTATTATGAATAAGCACGAAATTCCTTCAAGGTAGTGAATTGAAGCGAACGAGAGGTTGGAGGCACTTCCAAAAATTTTCCTATGAAGCTTGGGGAGTGTATCCGGAGGATGAACTTCACCATTGTGTCGATAAATTATTACAAAGTGATTTTGGGGAAGGAGTTCATGCAAATGGAGAAAGCAATCCACATTCTTCATGTTGATTTTTTGGCTACCATGTCAGGACCAACTCCATGCTTAGTGCTTACGATCCAAGAGAGTCGAGGGATGAAGATGTCATCCTTGAGTTTGGTTGACAACCAATGATCTTCCATAGACACCGATGGATAAAGTGAAGATATGGATAAAACAAAGAACTCAAACAAAATAGAACTCTTGGAAGACTTAGAATGGTGAGTCAACAAGATTGTGGATATATTGGGTAACATGGTGTAGGCCAAGGATTAATTCACAAAATTCTACGAAGAGAGTATGGAAAGAATGGAGGTAGAAGAAACGAAGAAGGCTGAACTTGTTCAATGTAAAGTAGAGATATTCACTAAATAATTGTGCGAAGGAGAGGAACAATAACCATGGTACAAATGTGCTAGAAAGGAAGTGTTGGCCCTTGGGTATGGAGTAAGGAAGACAAGAAAGGAAAAAGGAAGAGAAAAGATGAAGTGAAAACTGCACGGAAGACATATTGACTGCGATTGGGTCGAAGTGGTCAAAGTAGAAGAAAAGAAGGAGAGAAGTACGAGAGAGAGAATCGTTGGACGATAATATCTAGGAGAACAGATCAACAAGGAAGATGGATCGTGGACAACTCAACAAACAAAAAAAGCCATCGATAGATGCTTTGGAGCACTTTGCAGGAAAGAAAGAAAGACAGGCTGATGAAGCCCAGAAAACACGGGTCAAGTTGACCTAGGGTTAGGGACACCTAGGGTTTTGGTATTTAGGTTTTTGACACCTAGGTTTCAGCCTAAGGTTGTCTGTGAGCTATTGTAATGTATTAATAAGAACCTAGATGAGAGAAGAGGGGTTCACTATTGTAAGGAGGAATGATTGTGTCATTGTGGATTGAGAAAGAGAGATTACTACTATGAGAGAGAGAAGTGCTATGTGTGAGAGCCTTCTAGTATTGTAATATCTTTGGCTAGGTGAGAATATCAACCCTATAGCTGGGTGCGTAGGAAGGGGAAAAGGAGAGAAAGAGAAGAGATCTACAAGATAAAAGCGCAGATAGAACTGTATGTTTTATATTATATCAAGAAACACAGTTCTTGTGGACATATCCCTAGGGAGATGGTGAACCACGCATATCTTGTTGTTTGTGTGATTGATTTGGTGTTATTTTATCTTCTGACATTCTGCTATTGCATTATTATGTTAGATCAAAGATATAACTGTGCGAAGTAGGTTTATGCTTGGTAATAATAGCTAGAATTTTGTGTGTTGTTGTTTCCTTAGATCCACTTTGCATTTCCTCTGGTTGTAGACACCTGTGTCCCACAACCCCCTATTGCTACTTCGCATGAGACTGCATCTACTTCGTAGGTGTGTTTGAAAGGGATAGTAGTTAGGGCATGTTGGTGCATTCTTAGAGCTAAACCTCGGGTCTACCCCTGTGCCAACAAATGGTTCTGTTGCTGGGACCAAGATCTTATTGAGGGAATTTCAAGGTGGTTTCCATTGAAGACAAAGATTCAGAAGTGGATAGAAGAACATGAAAATGACTTCACAGAAGCTCAGAATAAGAAACCTAATCTTAGTATAGAGGACTGGTTGGGAAGGTATATCTTTACTAATATACATCGGATTTTCTTTGGAGGAATTCACAAGGAGCTATATGAGTGGTTACCCAGATTAGCAGATACCCAATTCGAGATCAGATCTAGAACAACTGTGGTTTGGACGTCGGATCTGATCAAAAAGGTAAATAGAGTTGATAATGTTATGTCTTGATCAGTAGATCACTGGTTTGATAGAACCATTGGAGGGTACATCACCGAGTTTTCTATTGACAGAGTAGAGTCATATAGCCAAGCAGAGATATATTTCTTTAAAGGACCTAGAAGGAAATTTTTACACTTCTTGAAGTTGAAGATCAATATGCTATTGCATGAGAATAACATCTTGATGATATAGTAGTGGGTCAGATAAAAAATATAATGTTCAAGAATTCAGACAACAACAACGACATAGAGGTTGAACATACGCGTAGTGGGAGAATCTTCAGAGAAGTTCCTTTGGTGAACTTGTTTGAGAAGAATCACGAACCACTAGCATAGGAAGAAGGATCTTAGAGTGGAGAATAAGAAGAGTTAGTGAACAAGGAACGCTCATGGTCAGCTGGGCCATAAGAAGAGGAGACCACATAACCTCACCGAGAAGAATCATAAACTTCAGGAACTGCGCAGACTGTTGAAGTACGTACTATTACTCCTCCTGTTGTTTTATCAACATTAAGTAATCAAATTAGTCAGAGTCATCAGAGCACTTAGAGCACTGTTACAAGAAGTTCAGTACATAGTCATTCAGGAAACCTAGGAAGATCCATGGCAGATGAGATGAGGTTACCCACCTTTAGAGGAGATGGATCTAAAGATCCTGATCAACATTGGTTTCTATGTGTGGTTGTATGGAGTACTAAGCAAGTCAATGATGAAGCTATTAAGAGATCTTAGTTTAGTACTACCCTAAGAGACTACGCATTGATATGGTACATGAAATTCACCCAAGGAGTTGCATATCCAAAACCACTAAATTCCATTAAGACTGCATTGATTGTCGAATTCAAGAAACCCAAGTTGGGGTCACAGTGCATTATAGAGATAAAATAAATCAAGTAGAAAGTAGTTGAACCTGTTTGGGAGTTTGATCATAGGTTCAATACCTTAACATGTCGTTTGAGTTTTCAGATCCCAGATGAAAAGAACAAGTAATGGTTCATTGTTGTCCTCCTACCACACATCAGAGTCCCTCTGATGCAACAGAAGGTTGCTTCACAATATGAGGTGTTGGAGATCACCATGAAACTAGAATAAAACCCTATGGGAGAATCCATCTCAGGTATGAGTCAAATTTTGAGTCAATTAACTATCTTGTCTCTGGAGGTTGAAGATATGAAGAAAGATAAGGGAAAAGATAAGAGAGAAGACATCTGGTGTATCAGATTCAAATCAGAAGGCCATGATAAGGGGAACTATTCCCTATTTCATGAATACTTGTCTTTGGGAGCTCCGAGCCCTTTGAAGCAGGTTACTCTGCCTTGGTACAAGGTATGTATAAATAGACATCACCTTGGTGAATGTTATTACATGCAAAAATATGTTCAGACACCTACAAATTTTTACTGCACATTCTGTAAGTCTGGGGGGGGATGATGAGAAGGACTTTAGAGCTTATGATCTCTTGCATGAAATATCAAGAGATACATATAGGATTCAAGGAGAGATACAACAAGAAGGAAATACTATGTAGTATACTTCCCCAGAAAGAGAACTTCAACCCTCGTGGTGGATTCAGAGGAAGAGGACAAGGAGGAGGTATGGGTCGAGGTCAAGGTTAGATCATTTGTTATAACTGAGCACAAGTAGGTCACTTGGAAAGGGACTGTCAGAACCCTTGTACCACTTGTAGTTACTGGAAATCATTTGAACATGTCATAGAATACTGCCTTGTGCTATTAGCCAAAATTCAGGAGAGACGAGGAGGAAATCAATAGATACAACTGATCTCAGCAGAAACTCACAGAGAGGATCCTAGAGTCATTGTTATCACTAGAGGAGGCATTGTTACAGGAGAAGACAGAGTGACACCGAGGAAGACTACAAAACAATCAGGAGTCAGAAGAACTGCCGAGAAGACACAAGTGTTTGACCTAAGGAAAGAAAAGAAGATATTTGAGGAGGCAAGAAAAGAATTTGAAAAAGATCAGGCTTATTCATCTAAAACTCGACCAGAAGTAAGAGAATATGGAATGCCTCTGGCATTTGATCAGTCTGCTTCACCCAAAGAAGGAAAATAGGTAAGCAAGCTTATGGAATTATTATGTACTTGCATTAATTTGATAAAGGATGAACGAGTTGTACAAGAGTTACAAAATTTGACCAGACAATATGAACTAGGGAAGGTAGATCCCTTACTGAGTAGAGCAGTACATCAAGTATCTAAAAAGAAAAGGAAAAATAAGGAAGTACATCTGAATGCTCAGATTGGAGACTATGATATAGATTATGTGGTCCTCGACTTAGGATAAGAAGTTAATGTCATGACAAAGAATACCTCGGCATTGATGGGAAAACCTAAGTTGATCTATTCCCCTATCAAGCACAAAATGGTTAATCAACAAGCTGTGAGCCCATTTGGAAGACCAAAACATGTCCATTTGGACATCGATGGGGTCAAAACATTTGTAGATTTCGAAGTAATTGAGATAGTTGACGATAACTTTCCTTATCCCACGTTGTTAGGAATTGATTGGGATTTCGATAATTCTACTATTGTTGACTTAATGAAAAGAAGAATGACATTCGAAGGTGACGGCCTTAGGGTCATTGTATCTCTAGATCCCGATGAAGGTCGCAGATACACATAGCCCATCACAGAAGAAGATTGCACATACAAGTTAGAGAATATATACAAATTCATTGCAAGACAACAAGATTTCAATAATCTTACAATAGATGGGAATCTAAACTGGCGAAGTGAAAATGCATGTTCATCAGATTCATAAGAAGCACTAGAGAACTGGTAGAGTAAAATGTATGAAGTGTAACATCCTGCTCTGGCGCACTGAGAAAACTTATTATTTGAGGACACTTGCTCGCAAGTGATCTGGACTTTTATGATGTTAGACCATTTATACTTGATTATGATGCGATTGACAGATGACATGATTTGTTACTATTTGATGTAGACAGGTGCTATTGACTCAGTTTTATTGAGTGTGCAGGGTTTTTGACCTTGAGGATGCAGAGGCATCGGTAGAACCCCCTTGGACTCCGGACTAAGTCAGGGAGTGTGGTTTTGGGTTGATATATTTACTGTGATGTTTCATTTGATTTGATGATTTCAGATTGACATTTCTGACATGATTGTTGATGATGCAGGCTGACGATAGCTTGCCGAACAGAATCACATATGCAGTAAAGGGGCCACACACGATTCCAGAGAGGTTGAGGGAGAGGGGTGGACAACAGCCTTGCCACCGCCTACTAGCACTCCCACCGTGGCTCGAACTGTAGGTTAACAATTACCTAGTTTGAGAGGATCCACGATGCCGTGAGGGCAGACTGCGACAGTCACTCACGATGATTCTAAGGGGCACGCAATAAGGCGAGGGACTTATTCCTTAGAACCCTTAGTCTCCTACAAGTTCACCTGGCGGAGTGTTGACTCCAGGGGTTATAGATGTCTACCAATCAGTCCAGTTAGCGAGTGGCACCCTTGGAGCACGTGGTGCATCCTGAAGGGCACATCGCACAACAGAAACACGAGAAGCGAGTGGCACCCTTGGAGCACGTGGTGCTTCCTGAAGGGCACGTCGCGTAAAGGAAATGAACGAGGCGAGTGGAACCCTTGGAGCACATGGTGCGTCCTGAAGGGCACGTCGCATTGATGTGGATGAGGGAAACAAACCTAATAGCCCTAAGACCTTAACGCTTTAAGAGATTCCTAAACAACTTCCCTAACCCAATGACACCCAGTTCAGAATCTAGTACAAGTCTAAAAATAACTGTTAGGGTAAAATTTATTCTAACCCTAAGAGCAGACCCTGGAAAAAAAATAAAAAATAACAAATTAAACAAAAAACCACCTAAGTAATAGTTGGTCTTCATGAAATTCTTGGGGCGATAACGAGGGTAAGTGTTAAAGAAAATCTAATAGTTTTAAAACCTTGCAAAGAATAAAATTGGTTCCTAACTGGGGGGGAGAATGACATCACCTTCGTAGTGTAACATAAAGAAAATTTCAAAAAAAAAAACTAAGACCATTATCCTCTCATTATCCATGTCTACTTTATTAAACTATCCTCCATCACCTTAATCTTCCAGTATCCATCTCCCTTTTTCATGTCCAGTTCACATTACTAAATCACCATCCCTCCCCTTAATTC
>ML804678.1:288666-334392 GCA_009831015.1 Picea engelmannii | reverse complement strand
CTAAAAGAAAGAGGATTTAGGGTTTGAGACTGGATAAAAGAAAGAGCGAGGGGGTAAAGAAGGGGACTTTTTAAGCTATTGGTATTGTTATGCTACCAAACTAGAGACTGGACTGATTTCTTGTAGGAGTTGGGGATTCTCAGCTGACTTGAGTGGTAGCTCATCCTTTGAGGCGAGCTGAGAAGCTAGCTATTGTCTGGTTTGTGTGTGGCCCCTTTGCGGCTCGGGGGGCTGAGGGGGAAGGAGAGTACCCCTAGTGTTTGGCTGGGAGGTACTGGTGAGTTCTTTGCGGTCGACAAGCGGGAGCAGGATTGCACGGAGCGCGCGGACAAACCTTCAGAGGAGGCGAACAGGCAAAGGTACGCCCTTCGGTAGAATGAAGGATTGTGTAAAATAGTTATTCTTTACATTCTGGTCGGTGTAATTTTTTTCCTGTATCGTTCTGGACTGCGTACAGTTGATTTTATTGAGCGGGACTGTGCATATATTTGAATAACTATAAGAACTCGTTTTTATTATGGTCTGTGTAAATGGTTTTCCTTTATTGTTCTGGACTATGTACAGTCGATTTTATTGAGCGGGACTGTGTATATGTTTGAATAACTGCTAGAACCCATTTTTATTTTGGTCTGTGTAATGTTCTCCTTTATCATTCTAGACTGCATACCATTGATGTTATTGAGCGGACCGTGTAATATTTTTAAATTTATTAACTATTAGAAATCCCGCTCAACCAGTGTTAAACTGTTATCCAAAAGTGAATGATAAGAATCCCTACGTTATTTGGTGAGCTTGCTCTGCGTTTTGGGTTTTAAATTCTGATTGTTTCTGTGGGCGTCCAACTGTTTCCTGTGGGTGTTCTGTTAATGTGGGCGTATTTGTGTTACCAGGGTTTCTTTTTAATCTGCTGAGGGCATTTTCCTTAGATGATTGGGGCATTTCTTACCTCCAAGTCTGTAGTATCTAGCACAGGGGTGTATGTATTTTCAGAGGGTGTTTTTAATTTTAATGGGGGCATTTTCAGAGTTTGTAACCCTGCGTGGTTATCCCTGCGATTTATTGTCTTTCCTGGGTGAGTTGGGGAAGGTAGATACCGGCACCATCTCCCACACATCTCTGCTCTGTGCGATGTTAGTTTCTTTTGTTCTGGTGCGATTCGTGGAGGAGAGAACCCATGCGTTTCATCCTCAGCGCTGCGTTTCTGGGTTCTATCTCAGCGCTGTGGCACGTTGAATCTCTTTGTGTTTGAGTCTCTGTGTATTTCTACCTTGTTGGCTCAGGGTATTTAGTGTATTGGGGCAATACTCGCAGCACAGTTTGGCATTGTGTTTTTCTCTCTACGTAGACGTGTCTTTTTCCTCTGCGTTCTATCAAACCACACCCTGCGTTGAATTTCAGTCGGCGTCCATATTTGGTTGCGTCGATAATCACCCCTGTCGGCGGTTGAAATGCCCCAAACCTACGCATGAATGGCGCACCTGAAACCATCACGGGCCCCTCTTTTTGACTGTGTTTATTAATGGTAATTTTATTATGACTGTGCGGATTGCATTAGGGGCATCCTCTGTCGTGGTTGTTCTAAGTAGAGGTGTGAACCCCACAGATTGCAAAATCCTTTTTCTATCCCGGACAACGTCCAGCTCTGGACCATCGTGGGTAGTAACACTTTAATGCGTATTAATTTCTGACCGCGTTGTTAGTAATTGTGCCAGCGCTTATTTAATTTTCTGTTAGTTTAAATAAGGAAAAAGGGAAAAGAGAAACAAACGGGGTGCTTGGTCATTCGCTCACCTTGAGGCCCGGTCATTGTCCTGACATGCCTTGAACAACGCCTCAATACTCCTTTATGGTAGCAAACAGTCTAATATTTTAAGAGAAAACTCATGACAACTGTATGGTCTTGCATTAAAGATTTTATTATAATATGGTTTCTACTCAACTCCCATAGAGGCGCGCAGGGAAATTGATATATGCTGCAATAAAAAAATTTAACCAGGGTCGAACTACGTTCGCTGATATCCAAGGCTCAACTAATTTTGAAACCCTTTTGGTGAATACCTAAGAAGAATGGTCGCTTGGAAAGGGTAGATGTGTCAATAGAATGATGACATCTTGGACGAAATTTCCCTGGGATTATTCCTTATCTTTATAGGAATGATTAAATTTAGTAACGAAACGACTGTGATATTAATTTATATCTTGTTGCATGCTCTGTTAATTTTATTTACAGCCTTACAACCAACATCTTTTACCAGTTAGTAAGGCGTATTAATGGGTGACCTAATTACTTTTTTTACCTTTTGTAAGGGTATAGTATTATACCCATTAGTGACGATTAGGTAGTGTTTAGTTAGTGTTGGAAGGAATGTCATTATAATTTTATTTGGAAACTAGTTAATGGATATGCAAGTCATTTATGGCAAATGTATATTTGATTTTTATTATGAAATTAGTTGACATCGTTTATGGTAGGGATGTCATTAACATTTTATTTGGGAATTAGTTAGTGGACCTGCAAGGTCATTTATTGCAAATGTATAATTAAATTTGATTCTGCATCAATTCCACACAATTATTCTCCACAGAATTATCCTCCATGTTTTTAATTAATAATTGTTTAATTTTCCATGAGTATACTTGTTATTGGCAAGGTTAATATTGTTTAAATTGAAATGCAAATGTTAATACCTGTTTAAATAGTAATATTAATATTGTTTTAAGCTGCAATATTAATATTTGCTTAATTGCAATGGTAATACTTGTTTAAATTGCAATAGTAATAATTGTTTTAATTTGAAATGCTAATGATGATGGTTGAATCGCAATGTTAATATTGGTTTAATTGAAATGTTCGGGATGATGTTTAACTACAAGGTTATTATTCGTTTAAATTGAAGTGTTAATAATAAGGTCTAATTTGTGATGCAAATATTTGTTAGGTTATTCCAATGTATGGTAATAAATTGGAAGGAAAGGCAAGATAGTATGGAGAATGTGAATGTTCGAGGGTTTACCCTTATGGTATTGATATCGTTGGTCAATCATGGCGATTAACAGAAAAATGCAATGCGCTTGTGCTTATTGCTTGTCCCCGAACTAGTGCCTAATAACCTTATAACTAATTAATGGGGGGTTGATATTATGGGTTTTACCTTAGGATAAAGTCTTCGTCGGTTAATGATAATTAATGGAGCAATTGATCTTGATTGATGTCTTCGGGTCTCAATAGTGGTTGGTCGATTTTAGAGTCCTCCTGACTTGCATCTCCAGTAGAGGTATTGATTGTCCCTGCCTTTGAAGTACTTGGTGGTAGTGCCCTGCGTGGTCTTCTTGTGTTGGGAGAGTTGTAGACACCTTCAGTAGCCTTAGTATTTTGTCTGTGTGTTTTCTGCGTCAAGAATCCCGTGCCGTATCAAGAGTCTCGGGCCCTTTAAAGGCAGGGTTTCCACTCTTGCGACACACCTGAGGGGATTACTAGTTTCTGCTTGAGCAATCGGCCAGGAGCCTATCTGACCTTCTCTCTCTCCAGAGCAGAGAACTAGGATTAAATGCCATGCTTTCCTATGCAGAAATAGGAAGACCTACTACTATGGATTCTTCCCTCTGTGTTCGTACAGGGCATAACCTAGTATGTCGTTGAATGATTGTGTTGTACGTCTTATGTCCTTGGTCGTTTATTGCTTGCAGTTACTCGTTGTGTGCCTTTAGTCTTCATTGTGATGAACATCGTGGTTGCGTCTGGATGGTTTTCGGGTGGCGACGTAGAGTCAAGTGTGTCTGATTAATTCTACACGTGCGCTCACACCTTAAATAGAAAAAAAGAATCTGCACTAGTTATCAGAGTTGTGGTCATAACAAGGAGGTCGTTACATATGGTATCAGAGCCGGTTCGACCCGCGACTTGGGATTCGCTACGGCTTTCGTTGACATGAGTTGATTTTATGATACTATTGCTGATCGAGTTGATGGTGTGCTTGCGCAGTAATCATGGTTAGTGGATGCTGCGGAGGCAGACAACGGGGTGCTAGGGAAGGAGGTGCGATGCCTCCAGTAGCATCCACGCCTGAGGGGTCCGACCTCCAGGGAGGCGAGAAGGTTCTCGGACAGGAGCAAATCGCGGTTGGCGAGGTCGTGGGGTTGGTGAGGTATTTTCAATGCATGTCTGAGGCATTGATCAACCGATTGGACAGAGACGAGGCTAGGGCGCCCACACCCACTGAGGTTCTACCGCGCGCACCGGCCGTTACAGGTAGCGTTCACCGTGAACTCGAGAAGGTTAAATTCCCGAGTTCTTTGGTGCCCCGGATGGCGCAGCCACCGAGGCATGGTTGGAGAATATGGCGATGTGCTTCGCACTTCGCGATTATACCTCCAACATGAAGGTCCGCATGGCGGTCTTTCAACTGAAGGGGAGCACTCTTCTATGGTGGAAGACGCTCCTGCTACAGCTGAACATGGCCGTGGAAGACGTGTCATGGGAACTGTTCGAGGAACGGTTCCGAGAGAGGCATCTTTCAGAGGAATTCATTGAGCGTCAGCTCAATGAGTTCAACGCTTTACGACAAGGAGGTCGTACGGTGCTCGAGTACAAGGCACATTTTGTGGCACTGCTCTGGTATGCCCCACACCTTAACTTTGAGAAGCTTAAGGTCATCAGGTTCGTGATGGGACTTAACGGCAGCCTACGTGCAAAGGTTTAAATGTTTTGATGCCTCAAATATTTCACGATGTCATCTAGTAGGCAGTCATTCAGGATGATTTTAGCTTCGTGGAGACTGCTTCAGGAGCCAAACAAAAGGTTGGAGGAAGGGTTACGGGCTGTGCCCTTAACCTGGGGGAGTTTTTCATGAGGGCCAACTTGTACGTCACGATCTCATGATCTTATGACGTTGTGATTGGAATGGATTGGTTGGAATTGCATGAGGCGATACTCAACTGTAAGACAAAATGATTGAGTTTGGTTGATGATGAAGGACAAAGACGTTTTATTGCAGGACAGAACCAGGGAGTTTCCCTGAGGTGTGTCTCTTCCTTACAGTTACGGAAGAGTATGCACAAGGGGTGCAAGCTTTACACGATCCTTGCGCTAAACGAAAAGGGAGTAGCAGAAGGTCTAGAACACCTTCCGTTGGTGGAGGAGTTTGCGGACGTATTTCTAGAGGAGTTGCCTGGGATACCGCCAGAAAGAGAATTGGAGTTTACTATAGACCTGAAACTGGGAACCGAACCGATAGCAAGAACGCCTTATCGGATGTTGGCCCCAGAGTTGTAAGAGTTGAAAATGCAACTGAAGGAGTTGTTGGACCTGGGACTGATATGTCCTAGTGTGTCACCGTGGGGTGCACCAGTTATTTTCATATGAAGGAGGACGGATCATGGAGGCTTTGCATTAACTACCATCAACTGAACAAGGCTACGATCGAGAATCAATATCCCTTACCAAGAATTGATGATCTATTCGATTAGTTGAAGGGTACGACGATGTTCTCCAAGATCGATTTGCGATCAGGGTACCACCAGTTATGGATCAAGGAGGATGACGTCCCTAAGACCGCCTTTAAGACGAGATTTGGACATTACGAGTTTACTGGTTTTCCATTTGGACTGACAAACTCCCCATGGGTATTCATGAGTTTGATGAACGGGGTGTTCCGCAAGTACTTGGGCAAGTTCGTCCAAGTATTCATTGACGATATCTTGATCTACTCTCGGATGCTGGAGGAGGATGAGGAGCACTTACGCTTGGTACTACAATGTTTACGAGAATACAAATTATTTGGGAAGTTGTCCAAATGCTCTTTTTATCAATCGAGGATTCACTACTTAGGGCCTGTCCTCTCCGGCGTAGGTATCGCCGTTGATCCAACCAAGGTGGAGGCTATTACAGAATGGCCTGCGTCGATGAATGTCACCGAAGTGCGTAGTTTTATGGGATTCACAGGATACTAGCGACGATTGTCGAGGGTTTTTCAAAGATAGCAAATCCGATCACGGAATTGCAGAAGAAAAAAACAAGAAGTTTGTTGGGACCGAGAAATGCACAGAAGCATTTCGGAGGCTTAAAGAGTTGTGACAACCGCACCGATGCTAAAGGTCCCTGACATGGATGCAGACTTCTTGGTATGCACTGACGCATCCAAGGAAGGTTTAGGCGGAGTCTTGATGCAGGACGGACGAGTGATTGCTTACATTTCGAGGAAGCTGAGAAGGCATGAGGAGAACTACACGACGCATGACTTGGAATTATTAGCCATCGTGTATGCCTTGAAGGTTTGGAGACACTACCTTGTGGGACGAAAATTGGAATTAAAGACTGATCACTGTGGGCTGCAACACGTTGTCACGCAAGGTGACATGAACGCGCGACAACGGTGTTGGTCTGAATTGCTTAGCGTGTACGACTTCGAGATTACTTACATAAAGGGAACCGTGAACCGAGTGGCAGATGCTTTGAGTCGGAGGCTGCGCATTGTTTCTGTGTTGCCTCTTCAAACGAATCTATGTGAGAATATTCTCACCTTACAGCGTGACGATGACTGGTACAAGAAGTCAAGGATTTTATCGAACAAAACACAATGATGGTACCACGATATGAGGGATATTCATTGGATAATGATGGGTTATTGAGGTTTAGAGGATGGATTTACGTACCTCCTAACGACGAGTTGAGGATGATGATCCTGAGCGAGGCTCATAGAGCAGTTTACCTGGCTCACCCAGGGGTTACGAAGATGAGAGAAGACCTTAACCCATTATTCTTTTGGAAAGGAATGAAGGCCGACATAGACGACTTTGTGGCTAGATGTATGGAGAGTCAGTAGGTAAAGGCTGAACATAGACATCCGACAGGTTTACTTCAACCACACGTCATTCCAGAATCGAAATGGGAAGTTATTTCAATGGATTTTATTGTTGGATTGCCACTGACGGCAAGGAGACATGACTCGACTTTTGTAGTAGTAGACACTCTGATGAAGAGTGCTCACCTTATTCCTGTGCGTACGACGTATCAGGCACAAGACATAGCAAGAGTTTTCATCAGTGAGATTGTGAGGCTGCATGGCGTGCCTAAAAAGATTATATCTGATCGAGGACCGGTGTTTACTGGACGATTTGGATGAGTTTCCAAGAGGCCTTGGGAACCCAACTTAATCTTAGTACTGCATGTCACCCTGAGACTGACGGGCAGACCGAGTGAATGAACCAAACCTTGGAAGACATGTTGTGCATGTACGTGATGGACCAACAAAAGCGTTGGGAGGAATTCTTGCCTCTAGTAGAGTTCGCTTACAACAACAGTTACCAGAGCACCGTTAAGATGGCGCATTTTGAGTTCCTTTATGGGCGACCGTGGCAGACGCCCTTGAGTTGGGATCGGCTTGAGGATAGGGTCCTGGTGGGACCGGAAGCGATCCAAGAAATGGAAGAGTAGATGCAAACCATAAGACAAAGTATTAAAGAAGCGCAGGATCGACGGAAGAGTTATGTCGATGCGCACCGAGTCGACCGTAGTTACGAGGTCGGCGATTGAGTCTTCTTGTGGGTTAAACCGCATAAGAGCTCGATAAAGTTTGGAAAGGGAGCTAAACTCTCTCCTAGGTTCATGGGACCTTTCGATATTGTGGAGAGAAAGGGGCCCGTGGCCTATCGACTAGCCTTGCCTGATTCTTTGAGGTGTATGCATGATGTTTTTCATGTATCGGTTTTGAGACATTATATTAATGATCCTACACATGTGATTGACCTGAGTTCCTTATAGGTATCGGACGAGGGAGCACTCATGGCTGAGCCGGAATGCATCTTAGATCATCGCATTCGACAGTTACGACGTCGAACGGTAGATCAGGTCAAGGTCCAGTGGGACAGTTATAGTCCGCACTCGACGACTTGGGAGGACGCGTATGATATGCGTCAACAGTTTCCATTTTTGTTTGATAGATAGACTTATGATATTGTGATACTTTATTTCTGCATTTATACTGAGAAACTTCGGGACGAATTTTAGACCAAGAGGGGGTGTATGTAACATCCCGCTCTGGCACACTGAGAAAACTTATTATTTGAGGACACTTGCTCGCAAGTGATCTGGACTTTTATGATGTTAGACCATTTATACTTGATTATGATGCGATTGACAGATGACATGATGTGTTACTATTTAATGTAGACAGGTGCTATTGACTCAGTTTTATTGAGTGTGCAGGGTTTTTGACCTTGAGGATGCAGAGGCATCGGTAGAACCCCCTTGGACTCCGGACTGAGTCAGGGAGTGTTATTTTGGGTTGATATATTTACTGTGATGTTTCATTTGATTTGATGATTTGATATTGATATTTCTGACATGATTGTTGATGATGCAGGATGATGATAGCTTGCCAACCAGACTCACATATGGAGTAAAGGGGCCACACACGATTCCAGAGAGGTTGAGGGAGAGGGGTGGACAATAACCCTGCCACCGCCTACTAGCACTCCCGCTGTGGCTCGAACTGTAGGTTAACGATTACCTAGTTCGAGAGGATCCATGATGCCATGAGGGAAGACTGCGATAGTCGCTCACGATGATTCTAAGGGGCGCGCAATAACGCGGGGGCCATATTCCTTAGAACCCTTAGTCTCCTACAAGTTCACCTGGCAGAGTGTTGACTCCAGGGGTTATAGATGTCTACCAATCAGTCCAGTTGGCGAGTGGCACCCTTGGAGCACGTGGTGCATCCTGAAGGGCACATCACACAAAGGAAACACGAGAAGCGAGTGGCACCCTTGGAGCACGTGGTGCATCCTGAAGGGCACGTCGCGTAAAGGAAATGAACGAGGTGAGTGGCACCCTTTGAGCACGTGGTGCGTCCTGAAGGGCACGTCGCATTGATGTGGATGAGGGAAACAAACCTAATAGCCCTAAGACCTTAACGCTCTAAGAGATTCCTAAACAACTTCCCTAACCCAGTGACGTCCAGTTCAGAATCTAGTACAAGTCTAAAAATAACTGTTAGGGTAAAATTTAGTCTAACCCTAAGAGCAGACCCTGGAAAAAAATAAATAAATAACAAATTAAACAAAAACCCACCTAAGTAATAGTTGGTCTTCATGAAATTCTTGGGGCGATAACAAGGGTAAGTGTTAAAGCAAATCTAATAGTTTTAAAACCTTGCAAAGAAAAAAATTGGTTCCTAACTGGGGGGGAGAATGACATCACCTTCGTAGTGTAACATAAAGAAAATTTCAAAAAAAAAAACACAAAAAAAAAAAACTAAGACCATTATCCTCTCATTATCCATGTATACTTTATTAAAATATCCTCCATCACCTTAATCTTCCAGTATCCATCTCCCTTTTTCATGTCCAGTTCACATTACTAAATCACCATCCCTCCCCTTAATTCCTCATTATTCTTTTTATGTAATACATTTACTTTTCCCATATACATGTTTTCCATCACCTTAATCTGTCATTATCCTATATATATATTAATGGTGAATTTAAATGATGGATAATTATAATTTACTATGATGAATGCATTCTTTTAAATAGAAAAAAAATAAAAAATGAAAATATATATACACAATTGTCGGGTATTCCTTAATCTTAAATTTATAGAATAACGAAAATGATAAATGGATTCTCTTCCGTAATTTGTTAATACCTACCGCCTCTACCATTAATAAAAGTTACGCATGTAAAAATAAAAGGGAATTATTAATGAGTGCACTTACTCCTTGAGTTTTAAAAAAAGAAAAATAAAATAAAATGAAACATAAGAAAATAAAAAGGAAAAAGGGGGGAAAAACTAAAAGAAAGAGGATTTAGGGTTTGAGACTGGATAAAAGAAAGAGCGAGGGGGTAAAGAAGGGGACTTTTTAAGCTATTGGTATTGTTATGCTACCAAACTAGAGACTGGACTGATTTCTTGTAGGAGTTGGGGATTCTCAGCTGACTTGAGTGGTAGCTCATCCTTTGAGGCGAGCTGAGAAGCTAGCTATTGTCTGGTTTGTGTGTGGCCCCTTTGCGGCTCGGGGGGCTGAGGGGGAAGGAGAGTACCCCTAGTGTTTGGCTGGGAGGTACTGGTGAGTTCTTTGCGGTCGACAAGCGGGAGCAGGATTGCACGGAGCGCGCGGACAAACCTTCAGAGGAGGCGAACAGGCAAAGGTACGCCCTTCGGTAGAATGAAGGATTGTGTAAAATAGTTATTCTTTACATTCTGGTCGGTGTAATTTTTTTCCTGTATCGTTCTGGACTGCGTACAGTTGATTTTATTGAGCGGGACTGTGCATATATTTGAATAACTATAAGAACTCGTTTTTATTATGGTCTGTGTAAATGGTTTTCCTTTATTGTTCTGGACTATGTACAGTCGATTTTATTGAGCGGGACTGTGTATATGTTTGAATAACTGCTAGAACCCATTTTTATTTTGGTCTGTGTAATGTTCTCCTTTATCATTCTAGACTGCATACCATTGATGTTATTGAGCGGACCGTGTAATATTTTTAAATTTATTAACTATTAGAAATCCCGCTCAACCAGTGTTAAACTGTTATCCAAAAGTGAATGATAAGAATCCCTACGTTATTTGGTGAGCTTGCTCTGCGTTTTGGGTTTTAAATTCTGATTGTTTCTGTGGGCGTCCAACTGTTTCCTGTGGGTGTTCTGTTAATGTGGGCGTATTTGTGTTACCAGGGTTTCTTTTTAATCTGCTGAGGGCATTTTCCTTAGATGATTGGGGCATTTCTTACCTCCAAGTCTGTAGTATCTAGCACAGGGGTGTATGTATTTTCAGAGGGTGTTTTTAATTTTAATGGGGGCATTTTCAGAGTTTGTAACCCTGCGTGGTTATCCCTGCGATTTATTGTCTTTCCTGGGTGAGTTGGGGAAGGTAGATACCGGCACCATCTCCCACACATCTCTGCTCTGTGCGATGTTAGTTTCTTTTGTTCTGGTGCGATTCGTGGAGGAGAGAACCCATGCGTTTCATCCTCAGCGCTGCGTTTCTGGGTTCTATCTCAGCGCTGTGGCACGTTGAATCTCTTTGTGTTTGAGTCTCTGTGTATTTCTACCTTGTTGGCTCAGGGTATTTAGTGTATTGGGGCAATACTCGCAGCACAGTTTGGCATTGTGTTTTTCTCTCTACGTAGACGTGTCTTTTTCCTCTGCGTTCTATCAAACCACACCCTGCGTTGAATTTCAGTCGGCGTCCATATTTGGTTGCGTCGATAATCACCCCTGTCGGCGGTTGAAATGCCCCAAACCTACGCATGAATGGCGCACCTGAAACCATCACGGGCCCCTCTTTTTGACTGTGTTTATTAATGGTAATTTTATTATGACTGTGTGGATTGCATTAGGGGCGTCCTCTGTCGTGGTTGTTCTGAGTAGAGGCGTGAACCCCACGGATTGAAAAATCCTTTTTCTAACCCGGACAACGTCCAGCTCTGGACCATCGTGGGTAGTAACATTTTAATGTGTATTAATTTCTAACCGCGTTGTTAGTAATTGTGCCAGTGCTTATTTAATTTTCTGTTAGTTTAAAGAAGGAAAAAATGGAAAAGAGAAACAAACGGGGTGCCTGGTCATTCGCTCACCTTGAGGCCTGGTCATTGTCCTGACACGCCTTGAACAACGCCTCAATACTCCTTTATGGTAGCAGACAGTCTAATATTTTAAGAGAAAACTCATGACAACTGTATGGTCTTGCATTAAAGCTTTTATTATAATATGGTTTCTACTCAACTCCCATAGAGGCGCGCACGGAAATTGATATATGCTGCAATAAAAACATTTAACCAGGGTCGAACTACGTTCACTGATATCCAAGGCTCAACTAATTTTGAAACCCTTTTGGTGAATACCTAAGAAGAATGGTTGCTCGGCAAGGGTAGATGTGTCAATAGAATGATGACAACTTGGATGAAATTTCCTTGGGATTATTCCTTATCTTTATAGGAATGATTAAATTTAGTAACGAAACGGTTGTGATATTAATTTATATCTTGTTGCATGCTCTGTTAATTTTATTTACAACCTTACAACCAACATGTTTTACCAGTTAGTAAGGCGTATTAATGGGTGACCTAATTACTGTTTTTACCTTTTGTAAAGGTATAGTATTATACCCATTAGTGACGATTAGGTAGTGTTTAGTTAGTGTTGGAAGGAATGTCATTATAATTTTATTTGGAAACTAGTTAATGGATATGCAAGTCATTTATTGCAAATGTATATTTGAATTTTATTATGAAATTAGTTGGCAAAATTAGTTGACATCGTTTATGGTAGGGATGTCATTAAAATTTTATTTGGGAATTAGTTAGTGGACCTGCAAGGTCATTTATTGCAAATGTATAATTAAATTTGATTCTGCACCAATTCCACACAATTATTCTCCACAGAATTATCCTCCATGTTTTTAATTAATAATTGTTTAATTTGCCATGAGTATACTTGTTATTGGCAAGGTTAATATTGTTTAAATTGAAATGCAAATGTTAATACCTATTTAAATAGTAATATTAATATTGTTTTAAGATGCAATTTTAATATTTGCTTAATTGCAATGGTAATACTTGTTTTTTTTTTTTTTTCGTTAAGTAAAAAAGAGAGTTGGATCTTATTATATTAACAGAGACAAAATACATAGCTGTGGGGGGTGCCAGCTATCCCGCCTAAGCAGGAAACCGAGATTGCTGGACATCCCAGTCCATGTGGCATCATAGTGGCCAAGAGGTCTGTAATTAACAAAATTGTCACTGCTAGCTCCCGCCCGTAGGAAACCAGGAGTAGCAGGTATCGGCATAAGTCTAGTGTTCTTATCTGAAACAAAGACATATATAAAGCTAACTGTCCATATATGAAGACTATGTAAACAAAACCATAAGCAAAATCCAGGTCGAAGCATCAAGTAACCTCAGTGGGAGCGTCGTTGTCCGCAGTGTGCCACCATCGCGCTGGGAATGCGTAGGCTCTAGCACATGTCGGGCATTGTTTCTTCGGTGTAGCTCTTGAGTGCGCAGTGAAAAACATGTCAAGCCTCTGCTCCAGCCTCACTATGCGAAAGGTCTGGTCTGCTAGAAGATTCCTTACCTCTAAGATGAGGTTGAGATAGCCTTCGTCGACCTTGGGTGGCGGTGCCAGGGTATTGTCTGTCGTCGGTCCATGCTCCTTGTCTTTGGTGGGTTCAGGAGGAAATTCCTCCTCTATATAGCAGGGAACGTAAGGTTCGTCTTTGCCGTTGCTTCCCTGAGATCTCGCTCCGCTTGCCATGCCGGGGGTGCTATCCAAACCAAAGTGCATGCAGGTGTGCTGATCCTCCGGGACTGAGAGTAAATTGTGCGTAGGGGGACTGTGAATGCCTTCGGTCGGGAGCTCCTCCACAACAATGGCCATTCCCCGCCTTCGTCGTCGTCTGGTTGCTGCTGCAATTGCCCTTTCAAACTGCTCCTTTCGCTTCCGACRCGATTTTGCTGCATACCAAGCAGCCCCCCGTCTTGGTGTTCCTCRAAGTCRTGGCATGTCGCTGCAGAGTGGCAATGCRGCCAGGCGAAGCGKCCKCACCAGTCTTACRAAAACTAACTCACARCTATCCCAATTCTTCTGCGAGAYAGGGGTTCTCGGGAGCTCTCGATAGCCGGGAGGTGCAATGCATACAATGAGCCCCAGCATGATGCTTATTCCAATAACCACCGCCATTCTAACCTCCATTAAAGCCTGAGACTGAGTGCGGGTACCTTCCCCTTGTGCGAGCAGGCTCCACGCTTGAATGCATTTGTGGGCTTTCATATCGAATTAATGGTGTTTGGATGCGGGCCAGTGAGTGCCATGCCACTGCCTTCCCGCTCACGTCCGCGTGTCCGCGTCAACTGCCCTGTCACCCCATCCGGGGATGGTAATACTTGTTTAAATTGCAATAGTAATAATTGTTTTAATTTGCCATGCTAATGATGATGGTTGAATCGCAATGTTAATATTGGTTTAATTGAAATGTTCAGGATGATGTTTAACTGCAAGGTTATTATTCATTTAAATTGAAGCGTTAATAATAAGGTCTAATTTGCGATGCAAATATTTGTTAGGTTATTCCAATGTATGGTAATAAATTGGAAGGAAAGGCAAGATAGTATGGAGAATGTGAATGTTCGAGGGTTTACCCTTATGGTATTGATATCGTTGCTCAATCATGGCGATTAACAGAAAAATGCAATGCGCTTGTGCTTATTGCTTGTCCCCGAACTAGTGCCTAATAACCTTATAAATAATTAATGGGGGGTTGAGATTATGGGTTTTACCTTAGGATAAAGTCTTCGTCGGTTAATGATAATTAATGGAGCAATTGATCTTGATTGATGTCTTCGGGTCTCAATAGTGGTTGGTCGATTTTAGAGTCCTCCTGACTTGCGTCTCCAGTAGAGGTCTTGATTGTCCCTGCCTTTGAAGTACTTGGTGGTAGTGCCCTATGTGGTCTGCTTGTGTTGGGAGGGTTGTAGACACCTTCAGTAGCCTTAGTATTTTGTCTGCGTGTTTTCTGCGTCAAGAATCCCGTGCCGTATCAAGAGTCTCGGGCCCTTTAAAGGCAGGGTTTCTACTCTTGCGACACACCTGAGGGGATTACTAGTTTCTGCTTGAGCAGTCGGCCAGGAGCCTATCTGACCTTCTCTCTCTCCAGAGCAAAGAACTAGGATTAAACGCCCTGCTTTCCTGTGCAGAAATAGGAAGACCTACTACTATGGATTCTTCCCTCTGTGTTCATACTGGGCATAACCCAGTATGTCATTGAATGTTTGCGTAGTGTGCCTTATATCCTTGGTCGTTTATTGCTTGCAGTTACTCATTGTGTGCTTTTAGTCTTCATTGTGATGAACATCATGGTTGCGTCTAGATGGTTGTCGGGTGGCGACGTAGAGTCAAGTGTGTCTGATTACTTCTACACGTGCGCTCACACCTTAAATAGAAAAAAAAGAATCTGCACCAGTTATCAGAGTTGTGGTCGTAACAAGGAGGTCGTTACATGAAGTTTCTGCGAGAAGATGTGCTATATTGATAAAGGAAGTTCGTTGGATTGGCACATAAGTAAGTAACTTGCCTACATTTGATGGTCTAAATCACTTAGAGACTTTCTTATTGGAATTTGAAGAAATTGTACCAGTACAACAGAGACTGTTGGCACTTTATGAAGCCCTGAAAGCCACACCAGCAAGATGGTGGGGGACACACAAAAATAACATTGTGCACTAGGTACAATGTCTCACTTTGATGACAATGTGCTTTTTAGACCAAGTAGAAGGGTGCGAAGTTAGATACACATAAATTGGTATCTTCAAGAAGAAATGTGCCTCACCACTGCAGATTGGCACGGTATGACTTAGAACTTTGTAGCTACATTTTTATTTGAAAGTGAGCACCCTACAGTAGATCAAAATTTACAAGTTGTCAGACAAAAATTCTTTGAGGAGGCACCTGATACCCCTGTTGAGAAAGAAGAGGATGAATGGACTGTTCTCCTTCAGAATTTGCAAGTTTGTTACAATATCAATGCTGATGAAGAAGATGATCCTAGGAAGGTGAACATCACAGAAAAAGAAGAACATAGAGACATAGAAGGACCAGGAGTCGAACTACCTTTTATTGGACAACCAATCAAAATCAAGAAACTCAATATTGGGACAGAGAAAGCACCTAAGTTGGCCAACGTTGGAGACTATTGGGATGATGCCACTAATGAAAAGATCACAAAATTATTACATGAATATCAGGACTTGTTTCCAACCGAGTTCACTGATATGAAGGGCATTAAAGGGACCATGGGAGAAATCAAGACACCCTTGAAACTAGATGCAAGGCCAGTCAAGAAGACACCCTACATATTGAATCCCAAATATAAGGAGAAAGTCAAGATTGAGTCAGACAGAATGATGGAAAAAGGAATCATAGAACTTGTTGAAGAATCACAATGGATTAGCCCTATGGTGGTTCAAGACAAGAAAACAAGAGAGATCAGAATCTGTGTAGACTTGAGGAAACTGAATGATGAATTCTTACATGATCCATTCCCTACACTATTTACATATCAAGTGTTATATAATGTGGGAGGACATGAAGTGTACTCCTTCACAGATGGATTATCAATTTATCATCAGATTTGGTTTGCCAAGGACGGTCGCCATAAGACAACATTTGCAACAAAATGGGGATCCTACCAATACACGGTGATGCCCTTTGGATTGAAGAATGCACCAACCATGTTTTCTAGGGTGGTGGTCGAAGAATTCAATGAGTTTTTACATAAATTTTTGGAAGCATATTTTGATGATTTGACTGTGTTTAGCTTATTACAAAACCATATTGAATGTCTAAGACTTATGTTGGATAAGTGTAGGCAATGTCAGATTTCCTTGAACCTGAAGAAGTGCATCTTCTTTTCACCCTTTGGAGTTCTTCTAGGCCATATTGTGTGTAAGTAGGGATTGCTTGTAGATCCATATAATAATGTTATTATTAGTAATCTACCCCCCCCTACTTCAGTAAGACAGTTGCGCACTACACTAGGACATACTGGATACTACAAAAAGTTCATTAAGGGCTATGCACATATTACAACACCCATGGAGAAGATGTTGAAGAAATATTGTTAGTTTCAATGGACAAAAGAATGCCAACAGAGCTTCGACACATTGAAAAACAAATGGTTACTGCGCCAAATCTAGATTTCCCAGGTTAGAGTAAGGAATTTCATGTGCATGTCGATGCATCCTCTATTGCATTAGGAGTCATGCTAGCACAACCAGGAGCAGGATATATCGACCACCCGTTAGTCTTTTATAGTAGGAAGCTCTCAACACCTAAGATAAAGTACACTACCACTGAAAGAGAAGGTTTAGCCATGGTGTACGCACTGCAGAAATTTCATCACTATTTGTTGGGAGGACACTTTAAGATGTTCACTAATCACTCTGTGCTGAAATACCTAGTCAAAAATCCAGTGTTTGGGGGAAGAATATGCATATGGATACTGTTATTCCAGGAATATGATTTTGAAATTGTGGTCAATCCAGGGAGAATGATCAAGGGACCTGACCCCTTTTCTAGGTTGGAACATGGAGAGAAATCTACTAGTTTGGAGGATACACTGCCAGATGCATAGTTTTTGGCCATCAGGAAGGTTGACGATCACTTCCCCAATATATTTCACTTCCTGTCTACCAGAATGGCTCCCCACGAATGTACAATCATTCAGAAGAAACAACTAGTAGTTCGGACTGTAGATTTTTCACTCATAGTTGAACAACTATACAATATGGGACCTGATGAGGTATTGAGGAGTTGTGTTATGGAGGAAGAAAGACCATTGATTCTGGAAGAATCAAGTGAAGGCATCGCAGGAGGATAATATGCATGAAAAGAAACAACACAGAAGGTTCTTAGAGCTGCCTTTAGTGGCCCACTTTACACAAAGATGCTAAGGAATACGACAAAGCTTGCGATGTATGCCAAAGAGTGGGGAAACCTTCTAGAAGAGATGAGATGCCTTTAGCACCCCTGATAACCCTACAAGCATTTGAGAAATGGGCCATTTATTTCGTCGAACCTATCAACCCAACAGGAAAGCGCACAAGAGAAAGATACATAATCATCGCGAAATAATATTTGACTAGATGGGAAGAAGAAAGAGAAGTTAAGGATTGCAGTGCAACTACAACTACACATTTCATATTTGATGATATCATAACTAGGTTTGGATGTTTGAATATCCTTATGAGTGATCAAGGTACACATTGTATTAATACGACTATAGAAACCTTGACTCAGGAATTTGAAATTCATCATCAAAAGATAACTCCATACCATCCACAAGAGAATGGGACAGTTGAATCCTTCAACAATATCTTAGAGATAGAGCTGACGAATATTTGCAGTTTCAACAGAGATGACTAGGATTTAAGAGTACCAATAGTATTATGGGCCTATAGAACTACTTGCAAGAAGATCACAATGCATACCTGCTTTAAGTTGGTCTATGGTCTAGAAGCAGTTGTACCCATGGAATATTTGGTTCCTAGTTTGAGAATTGCAGCTTTCAAAGATATGGATGACATCGGCGTTGTTCAAGAGGGGATCAAGCAGTTGCTAGAACTAGAAGAAGATAGATTTATTATAGGATTCCACCAACAGGTACAGTAGGAAAGAGAAAAGGTCTATCATGATAGATGCATCAAGAAGAAATCCTTCAACCAAGGAGATCTGGTATTAGTATACAACAATAAGTTTATGAAGCATCCAAGGAAGTTTAGAACACATTGGCTTGGACCTTATGAGGTTACCTATGTTACAGAAGGAGGATCTGCACAGTTGAAGACATTGAAGGGAGAATGGAAGGAAGTTCTGGTGAATGGGAGTCAGTTTAAGTTGTACTATGAAAACCAACTGCCTCATAGCTCTTAGTAAGATCAGAAGAAGAAGGGTCTAGGTACCAGGGTTAGTTGAAACTGGGTACCAGAAAAAGAAAAGACATTTTGCACACAGTAGAGAGGAACTAAGCAGAAAGAACAGTTTGCGTTGCGTACTCTGAAGTCGAAGTAAAAAACAAGTTTCAGATCAAAGTGCCTCAGGATGAGTCAAAGGTGAGTGTTGGGGGTACTTTGGCCCTTGGGTATGGACTAAGGAAGAAAATCAAGGAAAAATGAAGAGAAAAGATGAAGTGTGAACTACGTAGAAGAAATATTGACTAAGACTGCGTCGAAGTGGTCAAAGTAGCAGAAAATAAGGAGCGAAGTACGAGAGAACGAGCCATTGGACGAGAAGATAGAGGAGAACATATAAGAAATGAATATGGATCATGGACAACTCATCAAGAGGAAAAATTCATCGATAGATGCTTTGGATCCCTTCATGGGAAAGAAGGAAAGACAAGTTGGTGAAGCCCAGAAAATGCTGGTCAAGTTGACCTAGGGTTTGGGACACCTATGGTTTTGGTATTTAGGGTTTTCACACCTAGGTTTCGGCCTAAGTTTGTCGGTGAGCTATTGTAATGTATAAATAATAACCTATATGAGAGAAGAGGGGTTCACTATTGTAAGGAGGAATGATCGTGTCATTGTGGATTGAGAAAGAGAGACTATTTCTATGAGAGAGAGAAGTTCTATGTGTGAGATCCTTCTGGTATTGTAAGATCTTAATCTAGGTGAGAATATCAACCCTACAGCTGGTTCTGAAGGGAGGGGAGAGGAGAGAAAGAGAAGAGATCTACAAGCTAAGAGCACATATAGAACTGTATGTTTTATATAATATCAAGAAACATAGTTCTTGTGGATGTATCCCTAGGGAGACGGTGAACCATGTATATCTTGTTGTTTGTGTGATTGATTTGGTGTTCTTTTATCTTCTGACATTCTTCTATTTCATTATTATGTTAGATCGAAGATATAACTGCGCGAAGTAGGTTTATGCTTGGTAAAAATAGCTAGAACTCTGTTTGTTGTTGTTTCCTTGGATCCACTTTGCATTTCCTCTGGTTGTAGACACCTGTGTCCTGCAACTGCCTATTGCTACATCGGGTGAGACTGCATTTGCTTCGCAGGTGTTGCCAAAAGAGCCAATATTTAGGGCTTGTTGGTGAGTTGTTAGATCTAAATCCTGGGTCTGCCTCTGTGTGAACATGAAGTTGAACCAAATGAAGAGACACATGGAGATGGCAAGTGGCCTTACAATATGGAGTTTGATGATCTTGTGGAAGAGAGAAAATGCCGAATCGATTCCAATGTCCCAATGTTGATGCATTTAATTCATAATTATGGTGATGCTCTGCAGCTTCTGAAGAAACAAAACAAGGATGGGAGTGGTAGCTCAGGTGCTTCCCCCTTTCTCTATCAAACTAGATCAAGGGCTTGTTTGCTCGCTGTCATGAAGACAAAACCAAGCCAACTAGCCATTGTTGTGGAGAAGATGGTGAAAAAAATAATATTGCAGGGATGACAACAAGAAGACTTGGTGTCACGGAGATGAAAACCACACTAACTTGGAGGATGCAAGAGTTTAAAATTTGTGAAGAGAAAAAAATAATTTTGGTGTTGGGGTGAGTTCTTGCGAAGTAGTGCCATGGTCATACTAGCTACACGATCAAATAAGTCACAAGGGGATCCAATGCACACTTGTAGAAGAATCAACCAAAGTAATGACACACCAAGGAGACATGAGACAGAATATGGTAAAGGATAATGAACATCAATGGTGACCACGACAATTGAAGCATGTTGGAATTATCAGGATGGAAAGGAATTTGATTGGGGGATGGTGTAACTCTGTAGGAGTTTCATCAAGCACACACACTCCTTCCATGATCCAAGTCAATGAATTGGGTGAGATTTTTACACATTATTTTGGTCACCTCAGTGATCATCTGACAACATGTGTTAATGTTCCATGAAAATGTTAAAGAAATACTTTCTCCATGGGAAAAGTGATTTTCTTTCCTCTTTCAAAAACCATGTCAAGGAAGGTTGTCGCACCCTGCTATATACATGGGGTGCAATAATTCATGATCATCACACTCTACCCTAAAACTATACTATGATGTCATCACATGCTACTTGTGAATAGGGTGCGATGATGCTTAAAGCATAGGAAAAACAAAATTTCATGAATGTTCTAGAAGGGAATCTTCTAGAAGATGAGGCGACCTATGATCGGTTTGGATCTTACTCACTTCTCTGATTTGGTGGGATCATCCTAATAATTTCATCCATCTCTATTTCACACTATATAAGAAGGGATCTCTCATGGAAAATCCTAACATTGAATAGGATAAGATTTGTCTAGAGAGTTCTACTTCAAATTATGCTTGAGAGCTTTACTTTAGTTCTTCAAGATAGATTGTGGATCTTCTTCATTCAAGGCATTGGAGAAAAGGTCTGTGTGTTGAAGCAAAGATCCATTGAAAGGGTACCTTGCAACATCAAGGAATAGGTTTTATTTTCCACTTTCTATTCACTTAATACAATAATGCATTTCTTCCTTATCAAATCATATCGTCTTCTATTGTATAATTCCTTGATCATATACATAGACTTCATTAGAATACATATACATTTGTTTTCCCTCTTTGTTGGTTTTTTATTCTTAGACAAGCTTACTATTCTTCAAACTCAATGATGGAGCTACAAGGAAGACACTAGTGAAGATCAAGTGTCATTTAAAAGGTATGTCACTTGTACTTCATTAAACTAGTTTATATGATGATGAAGTTTAAGGCAAAGTGTGCATTCTGTTTTATTTTGTTCTAGTTTCTTGTAGAAGCTAGGGAGATCTGTTTGTGTCTGCACTTACCAATTAATCCAATAACAAAATTGGTGACCATATTGGGGATAGGACTTTCCTTTGGTTTTTTTCCTCTTATTTTCTTTTAGCCTGCCTTCTTTTGGTCAAATTCATTCTCTGAGTCTGTGAGTGATCCATCTAGACTTCTTGGGTCTGAAGGTTCAGTAAGAATTGTTGTCTTTCTTTCCATTTTCCTTTAGTTGCATAGATCATCGCATCACACTATATAGATAGATCAAGACAATCCTTTGACGTCGCACTCTACTAGTGCATACCAATACAGCCACATCGCACTATAACCTATTGGAAGCATGTGATGACCCTAGATTGTCGCACAATGCTCCACTTCCACTTGCGACGATTCCTGTAGGAATTGTTGGAGATAGCCAATTTTTCTTTCTCCTGCCCAGTTTTGCCTCAATTTTCTGGGATGAACTTCTGACACTACTGAATGATTGATTTATAAGTTTGAAGCTTGCATTTGATTGATTTTCGTAAATTGAAATTTTTTCTTTGTAAATTTTTCAAGTTTTTCTTTTGATTTTTTGTCACAAGGGTATAATATCTAGATCTTCGTCTTGAGTGCTTTCTTGACAAATAATATTTTATTTATTTGAAGTTTTTTATTTTCTGGGTTGTTCATTCATTCAGAGACATTTTTTGTTTGCGTTTGACAAAAGGCTTTCCTATCATTTCATTTTTTGTCTACACTATAGGTTTGATTTGGGAATAGTGTTGAGAATGTGTTAATTTTATTGGATTACATTTTCCTTCCTTAATTACATCTATGATCTGATTTGAGAAAGAAAGAACTGAAATCATTCTTCTTTTTAGTAATCTTTCACAAGAAAATTGTTGTATTCAAAATATTTGTCAGAGGAGAACATTGGAAAATTTTGTAACCTTTGATTATTTGGAATTTTTTTCATTCAAAATTTGAGAAATTTTGTTTATTCAAAATTTGAGAAATTTTGTTTTGTAGCTTTTGTATTTCAAAAATAGATAACTTCTCCCTAATGTAATTAGAGTTCATTGAATTGAAAGATTTCATAGTCATCTGTTCTTTCATTTTATTTGGTCAAGGTCACAAACATCATCTGTTTCATTTATGTTTCCCTTTTGGGTAAACAATATCCTTTAAAGTACAACGTAATTTTAAAATTTATTAGTGACTTTTATTTTCTAGAAATTCTCTACACCATCATTAGCTAGGATAATGCTTTGGAATAGGTTGTAATGCACACTCTCCAAAGCATAAAAACACACAATAGTATCTTGTGATAGGGAGAGTTCAAATCCACTTGCTACATTTTTTCCTAGGAAGCCCTTCTAACACAACCTAGAATCTTTCGGCTGGAAATATATTCTTTCGGATGAAAGAATAAATTCTAATAGAAACCATGAAAAATAAATAGTTTCCAAGGTTTTCGGCCGAAAGAAGGTTGAGAAAAAAATTTCGGTAAAAAAAAACTAAAAAGACACATCGTATCATTTCATTTCGTGCCAAATCGTATAAATACGCTTTCGGTCGAACACATTTAACACAATTCATCCTTTGTCTGATGGTTTTGTAGAGCACCCAAACAAAGTTTCAAATCATATTTTTGGTTTTGTTGAATAAGGTAATTGATGTTTGTTAAAATTTTTATTGGAATAATTATTTATATGTTGAGATAAATGTTGAGCATTGTTTCAAGGTAACGTCTTTGTTGAACATATATTTTACATATAACTATAAAAGACATGGGAAACAAAAGTTCTCACAAGAGAAAATTTGATCGCACTCGAGATGATACTCTCCATAATGAACAAAAGAAAGAGCATTATTGGAGAAATAAACGAGAATGTGAAAATATTAAAGAAAGAAACAATGATAATGTAAATAGAGATTTTCAACAAGAAGAAATCCAACCAGGTATTCATGCATATATTGTCTATTTTAAAAGTATAGAATTCAAATTTAAAATTTCAAGTTTAATATAATTGATTGTAATTACAATTTGATGTTTTTCAAAAAACATAAATAGATTTGTCTCATAAAGTCGAAGAAGACGTTGAAACCGAAATTGAAGCAGAAGACATTGAAACTAAAATTGAAGCAGAAGACGAATCACCTATAGGTATGTACATAAATTTAGATAATACAAGATGAACGCTTTTATATATAGTTTTGTGAATTTATGTTCGATTTTTATTTTTTAATATATAATTTAAATTGAAATATGAAAGAGAATCTATCAACATTGATGATGAAATATTAGAAAATGTTTATACTGACAAATTTGGGAAGAAAAAATATAAGCATTATATAAGATATCGAACTAAGAATATGTATAATACTTTTTTCAAAGATGAATCAGTAACAATACAAGCTCAACTTTTACTCTGTCTAATAAAGTCAAGAAAGTTAAAAGAAGCTACATCATTATTAGGTATTCAAAATTTGACAAAAGATACAAAGGTGAAACAAAATGTTTTTGACAATATATCTAGTGTATTAAAAACTTTTGGAAAATCTCGAAAAAATGATGTCAGTGTTGCACGTAGAGAGATAAAAACAAAAATTGTTTCATCTAGTAATATAAAAGATTGTTTGACACGACACATGGAAAAAATGATGGGAACGTCAAGAAAAACATTGCACAAACATAGAAAATTTGATTGAAAATATATGAAAATGATGAACTGGCTTGTTGGACAGTGATTTCTAGACAACTCTACAAAGATAGACTTGTAGAAAATGTTAAAGAATTGGTCCATAATTGTTGGTTGGAAGAATCTCGTGTTTCACCACATACAAGGGATGTGTTGCGATGAATAATAGCATGAAAACAATATGAAGAACATACAAAACATATATTTCCAATGACACAAATAGAATTGTTCAATAAGTTCAAAGAAGAGCACAAAGAATTTAAAATTTCCATCAATACATTTGTGCAACAAAAACCATGGTTTGTTAGACCCATCAATGTTCGTGACACTTGTTGTTGTCATTATCATGTGGAATTTGAGTTGTATTACGACATTTTTGTGGATTTTGGTAAAACTTTATGGCCAAGTTCACATCCTCCTTCCACATTCTGTGCTTTTATATATGAAATTCTATGTGAAAGAGAAGGTGATGATTTATTTTACAAAAAAAATTGTGTTGGTGGAAAGAAATGTGATCGTCGTGGAAATATAATTTTGTTTCATTCAATGTATCATAATTATATGAATGATCAATCATTTTCTAATATAACAATCAATTGGAAGAGATATGAATATATCAACAACATGGATCCACATTCTTCAAATGTTATTTCCAAAAAGATTGAATTGAAAGTAGATAAAATCTGTGTGATAGATTTTTTGAAGAAGTTTGAGGAAGAATTTATAAATACACCAAGCATTCACATAGAGATTGATGGAAAGACCTACAATTCAAACAATCTCATGAAGTCTTTCCACGAGGGACAATTTTGTCTGTAGTTGATTTTGCAGAGAATTAAACATTCACTGCACAAAAGGAAATACATAGTGAATATTATCATTTTGATCAAGTCACGATAATTTTCCATGTTCTATATATACATGCTCAACAAAGTATTGATAACATAGAAAGCACCAATGATAATAGACATGTTATTAAAGAATTCCACTTTTATATAAGTGATGATCGAGAACACGACACACATTATGTACAACATTTTTTTCATAAGTTTTATGAATCATTGAAAGAATGCAAAAACTTATTCGATCGACATTGGATATGGTCATATGGGTGTGCGGGTCAGTTGAAATATTCACGATCATTCTATTGGTTATGTCGTCTTCATAAAAAATCAAACATTACACATTGTTGGAATTTTTTTGAGACTGGTCATGGAAAAGGAGAGCACAACGGTGCAGGGCATGTGTAAAAAGAGCACTTTGAAAGTATTAGATGAACTCTCATGCCGATTGATTTGAATCCGCTGAACAAGTTGTTGAATGGTGCAAAATGGTGCTGAGCTATGAATATAATCCGTCAAGGGATGTGTGCATGTGTCTCTATATATAAATGTTACACATGTACAGAGGATATTTTTAGTTGAATGTGTTCAAATTTATATTCAATCTTCAATCATTTTCTTGAGAGATTTCAAGTTAACAAGTTCTTGTCTTGTGCAGGTTTTTTTGGTATGTTGGAATTCAAGATGTAAATAGATCAATTGAATATGACTCTAGTACAATAATTTGGACACAAAAAATACATTCAGTTAAAACAAAACATTATCAAAATGTGTTTGCATTTGATAGAAGAAATGATTTTTTTTTTTGTTCAATTTGCATAGAGGACACATAATCCATAGATATTTGCGAAAATGAAAATGTAGAATATGTTAAATCTTGGAGACATACCAAACTTAATTTAAAAGGGAAAATTCCACTTGCAAGACGAGAGGAGATGGAATCATATGAAACTATAGTGTCCGTTGAGTTTCTGATCTTGTTAGAGAAGGTAATTTTTATGTTTAATTTTTTTCAAATAACTTGTAGATGTACTTGTGTGATAATATAACAAAATTTTTTTGTTGTCCAATATATCCAATTATTTGCAAGAGATGTATTTTCCATGGTTGCACCTGTAGAAAAAACTGAAAATGTGAAATATTATTTGATGAGATGAACATAACAAAAGATGAGGCTATTATAAGATTTTGATGATAACGGTTTTATATATGAAAAATGATCCATTGCATTGAAAGGATATTTTTTTCAAGAAACCCATCAAACGGATACTCATGTTCACTTTCAAGACTACCAGCCAGATGTCAAAAGTTGTCAATATAGTTATTTGGTATGTGCAACACGCATAAAGTTAATAGAAGTTCAATAAAAAAAAAAAAAAAAGGTTAGAAAATGGAAAATGTCCAAAGTCGATCATGAACGAATAATTGAAGATGGAATACCATTACGATGTTTTTAAACAAACGACACATGTACATTCCATTTTTTTTTTCATTGAATGTACATGTATTTATGAATATCAATATAAAATTTGATGAAGATTGCTTATTTATATTAAATTTGATGACCTGTTTTGACTATTTTCATTGTTGGACTTATATTAAATTTGATGACTTGTTTTCACTATTTTCAACCATATTTCCAAATCAAACAAAATTTAAATCATAAGTGAGAAACTATAATTTTTATTTCACATTTTCTTGAATATTTCATTGTGAAATTTCATAAGAAACTATAAAATTTAATTTTTATTTCACATTTTCTTGAATATTTCATTGTGAATTTTCATAAGAAAAGTTATAAAATTTGATGATTTTTTTGAAATCAAGAAAATAGTATATTGAAATTATTTCATCCAATGTTTTATATAAATAAACATAGTGCAAGTAAAATCAAGACAACACAAAATATTACATGAGTGAGACCATGTCTCTCTGAAAATATCAAAATGATAAAGACCATGTAAATGTCCTAGGTTCAAATTCAAGTGTGTGTAGAACCCCTTGTGTGTGTGTCTCTTACTTTGTAATATTTATAGTGGATTTATTCATTCTTCAATTTGTTCAAGTGATTATTTCTTTCTATGTCTTCTAATCCATTCTTACACTATTTTTCTTAGTTTTTTTTTTTTTTTCACGCGAAAAGAACAGTTTCATTGTTAGTCTATTTAGAATCAAATCTATGTACTTTGTTGAACTGTCTGTGTATGTGCATACATTTGATAGATTCAAATCTATTATTTAAGATTATGATATTGTATGTTACTTTGTTAGACTGTCTATGTATGCTCATCAATTTGATAAATTCAAATCTATTATTTAAGCTTCTGATCTTGTCTTTTCAGTTGTTGAGATATATCAGCTTCAGGTTGGATTTGGAATTTATCGAGTCGATAGTGACCTTCGAATCTCTTGAAACCATCAATTTGTTTTATGGAAAAGTAGGAAAGGAGTAATAATAATCCCCATAGGCCTAAGATTTCAGCTTTATGTTGAATTTTATGAGTCTACAATGAAATATGTTGAATTTTATCAGTCCCCATAGGCCCAAGAATAGTCCACAATGAAATATGTTGAATTTAATCATGTGTTTTTGAACAATCCACAGTGAACATAAAATGAAGCATCTAAATTAATACATAGTAAAAAAGTATTTAAGAGTTTGATTCTTAATCTAATGCATTGTAAAAATGAGTATATACAAAACATTAGTTCAAAACTAACAACTTTGTCACTTTTTATCCATCAACTTAGTCCAGACACCATTGAGCATTGGTCAGGCCACCACAATCTATCAAGCCAAGTCTTGAACCAAACCAAAACAAATATATTCTTACATTAGTAATGGTGTTTAATAGATTAACAACAAAGCAATTTTATTTCAACATTGACATAGTAAAGATAGAGACAATTATCAAAGAAAAGAAATCAAATTTCAACATTTAACAATATAAGAGAAATCAAATATGAGATAGTAAATTTATATTTTGAATTCCATATATATAATTTATCAAAGTCTGAATAGTTACATTGTCAAATACATAGTTTTCACATCCATTTTAGGATGATAACAAAAACTAAGAAATTTAACTCCAAAATTCTGGACTTTAAGCCATCACTTTAATATAGATCATTTCGTACCTACAATTCAAACCTGTAAAAAAAACATAATTCAAAAATTAAAAATTTACAATTCAAAGATGCAAAATAAAACAAAATTCAAAATTTGCGATTAAAACAATATTTTCATACATACCAAAAGAGTTAAGTCTCATCCTCCAACATACTCTTTCCCACCAAATATAATGTAAACATATTTTCCACCAAATATAATTTAAACATCTAAAACAATAAAAAACAATAATAATAAAAAACAAATAACACATGTATTAGCATATATACTTTAACTAAATATTAAATAAACAATAAGAAATAATAACATGTACCCAACCACACTTAAAAAAAAATGTAATTACTCTCCACATTAATACATTATTTAAACAATTTGTAAAATCTTATCTAAAATCTTAAAAATATTTAAAGAGAAAATTTGTGTTCTTGGTAAAAACAAAATTGTGTTCATAGTTAGATAATAATCAAAAATAAATATAGAACTATGTATGAAGAAAGTTCACAAATCTCCATATTATTAAATCATTCTTCCAATGAAATACTAATCTCCTCAACAGTAAAATACTTCTCTCATCTTCTGTAGTGGTCATATAATCAAATTTCATAGTACCCTTTCAAATTAAATGACTCATAAATCTCCATATTAAGACATTCTTCCAAAAAACTACTTATATCTAAAAAAGTTCACAAATCTCCATTTTAAAAACTATTCTTCCGAAAAATACTTATCTCCTCTTTCTGCGGTGGAATAGATGTTCTCATATAATCTTGCATGTACATGAATGAAACACAAATCTGCACATGTATATTAAGGCATTCTTAAAAAACTGTTTAAATCTTTCTTTGTGATGTATTCATATTACATATAATCAAATGATCTTTGAAATTATGTGTGAGCTAGCTAACATATACAATATGTGTGAGCTAACTCACATATACATATGCATATCTTATTTGAAAATATACTTGAATGTTGGTTTATGTGATTAGTAACCAATTAATTTAAGAGTTTGATAATACCTTGGAATAAAGGAATTCACTTCGTTGTATGTAGAAAACACAGATGTCCATACTACATCATTCTTGGACAAGAAATCAAGGAATGCAATCAAAGAAAATTTAGAAAGTTTCCCTTTTCTGATGTGGGATATAGCTTGTTCTCAAATAATCAAATGTTCAAGTTCAAAATTAGGTCTTCATCATGAGCTAACCTTAAATAAGTTTGAATGTACATCATTTAAGACACTGGTAAGCTTATCTAGGGGTTCTATATATTTCAAAATAATTGATTAAAGCTTTGAATAAGAAAGGATAAACTAAAAATTTGAGAAAACAAAAATTTGATAAAAGTAAAAAATATACATTTATGAATCATCCTGAGTGGACGCATCCTTCCCAAATCTTGGTTCTTCCTCTGCTTCCTCCTCAATCCCAATATCCCTCCCAAGCACACTCTCAGGTACTCTCTTTTCCACATTACCCTATATAACACATTTCAAATTTGAAAATTTGAAAATTAAATTTAAATGATTATAACACATTAAATTTAAATGATTTTAACACATTAAATGATACATGTGAAATCCCATCCTCTTCAAACTCTCCCAATGAGAATTGAGACAAGCCTGCCGAGGTAGTAGGAGATGGAATAGGGATCTGTGAACAACACAACTAAGAACTAAATCTAGGATTTAATGTGTTCAGATTTATACAAAATTATAAATGTTGTTGATCTCTTATTCAAAAGATTGGAGATTGAACAACTAAAGTGTTAATCTGTAGATATTAGGAAACACATAACTGATTCAACCCATCCAAATTTAAACAAGTGGAATCAAGTCCCCTATCTACTGGAGATTCATTTAACATATCTCCAAATTTCAATTAATGACAATAACAACTCGATTATTTCTATAGATATGTAATGATATCTAAATCTAGAATTAGAAGTAAATTATCCTAAAATGCGTAAAAAATTTACTAACCGGAACACATACCAATCTATTGTTCGAGTCATCATTCTGAATGACCTTCTCCCAACCATCACATAATTTTTTTTCATACTCCTTAACATCTTCTAATGACATAGTATCTAACTCCACATCTATTTTATAAACAATTGTGGCTCTAGAATTGGCTTCTGCTCGCTGACGCTTCATGCCAACATCAACACCATAAAAAATCTCTTCCAAATTTTCCCTGATTGCATTCCTAGCCTCTTTGCCAACCTCTGATGTAGCTTGCAACTCTGAATGTGAAGAAAATACCTGTGTTGGGAGAGGTACTAAAGGTTGTGCTGGCATCGACAATGTTGCATTTCGATATGCCCCTTTACGAATATATGTGCATGCTTTACTAGTCCCATAATAATTTTACGGTAGACTAGTATAATTAGGGTGCATGTGCAAGAAAAACTCTGCATAAAATTTTCTTGAAAAACACTATGGAACCTCATCGTTCCATGACAATTTCCCATATGCCACCAAAAATCTGTTATACAGATGTCCTGTAATGTCGGGGTGCTTAAAATATTACACCTTCAACATATTTTGCTTTGACCCATATTTCAAGTTGAACATTGAAATTACGTCTTCTTTTGAAACTTTATTTTTTATTGCCTCCCATTTATTAGGACCCATCACCTCTGACTTTCACTGCCTCATCAGATCTAAAAAACTGTCAGTAGTTGGCACCATCTTTTGATATGTGTCCATAAAGTTTTTCAATGAATGAAAAACAATCTACAAGCTTTGTTTACTCTCCTGAGAGAGTTCCAAAACCACCAAATAATTTTTCAACCTCCTTTTAACACATGAGAATCACTCAAGGGTCATTTCTTTAGTAAACCCTTTCCAGGTAAGTTTATCATGAACATCCGAAGGATAGGTGGATGTAGGTGTGTAATCTTGTGTTTCTTGATAACGCGGCCTCCTAAATCCACCTTCACCCTCTACACCAATATTAGAATTTTCATGACAACCACTCTCTTTTTCATTATCGTCCCTCGCTCTAAAATCATTGTCTACACACACATTTGAAAGTAATTAAAACATTTAACTTAACATAAATTTAAATACACAAAAATAAACAAAATTGAAGAAAATTACCAGAAATATTCTCTTGTCCTAAGGTATTCCCTACATTCTCAGGTGTAGGAGTATTAATGCGTAACCCATCTAATAAGTTTGCATCCATAGAAATTTCTTGAACACATTCTACACTTGATCTATTCACAAAATCATTTGAAAATCTCCTCTGACGAGATTGTTGTTGGTCACTTGAAGTCTCAGTCGAAAGAGTTCCTCTTCTTCCTTCTTGGGAGAAACTAGAGAATTTGCGAGGAATGTTTGGAGAATCCTGTGTTGACATCTCTCCTCAATATTTATCATTTGGAAATTCATGAAAAGTTAATCACAAGACAAGTACGAGTTAATATCTCCAACATTGACCAAACAAAATATGAAGAAAGAAAAAAAAAGAGACAAAATTAATAGAAATGTTCTTTATGTTAAACACAATTATAATAGGGGGATGCATAACTCCACTACCCATGCCCATTTCAAATATATTTTGGATCCTTAATATTAGAACAAATAACCTTGGTAAATCCACTAATAGTACATGGTTCAAAGTCTGGTAATAGAGTAGCAGTTATCTCTATGGGCAATCAATTTTCATGCATCCAACAGGTATGGAGCATAGTCCATGAAAATGAAAGATTAAATTTACGCCATGTTTGGTTGGATGGAAGAAATATTCCATCTACAAAGCAATGGCACTAACTATCAACAAGTCTATATTACACTTAGAGGGGGCATTAATAGAGAAAATGTACATTGCAAGTTGTTGGAATTTTGTTTATGATAGACCTTTTTATATACTAAGCATATGTGATTAGATGATTTGACACTGCTAAACATTTGTTTATATGTGGTTATAAAGCGTTGTTTATATGATTAGCGACCTTCTTCCAATGACCTCGTCGATATAGGGGCTGAGAATGACCTCTGAATCATTTTGGTAGATCCATCATGTAAGAAACCCCATGGACAACCAGGACTTAGTCGGGTGAATCCAATGCCTATGTAAATACAAAGGGTAATACATCAACATCTTCAACTAGTATCTTATCCAAAGGTTAATAGAATCTCATCTTCAACTAAATGCTTGTGTAAATACAAAGGGTAATAGATAATTAACAAGGGTATTTCAAAGGGTATATACTCTTGTCCAATACATATGGGTTTTACTTACTCTGATTAAGAGAGAGCTAAAGCAATGGAATCATCTTCATGTCTTACCCGTATGAGCTATGTGAATATTACAATATAGTTAAGAGTGTATAGTTTCAATCTAAGGTATATGAAACTAATCACAAGAATGATGATGCAAGTTCAAATTACATTTCATCTAGCTTTGTAAATGAGGCTTTGACCTGAAATATTGATGTTGTTTCTCAGTTTCTCTATAAATGAGAAGCGACTGTTACATATTTCAGTGTATCTATTCCGGAGGTTGAGGGAATGACTATAGTGAATATACCAGATATGTTTCACTATTTTTTTTTCTATTTGATGTGTTATATTAATGCATATTTTCCATAACATAATAGAATGTAATATGTCAAAACATATTACAATGTAATATGTCATAACATATATTACATTGTAATATGTTATAACATATTACAATTTAATTATATGTTATAGTAATATGTTATAACATATTACATTGTAATATGTTATAACATATTCCAATGTTATAACAGTGAATATACTACCTATGTTTCGGTGTTATTGGCACAGGGGCAAACCCAGGGTTCAACGCTCAAGAGCACACTAACAAAACCCTAACTACCGACTCTTTCGAAAATACCTGTGAAGTAGATGAAGTCTCACTCTAGGTAGAGGAAGGGGAGGTTACAGGACTCATATGTCTACAACCTTAGCTGGGACACTAATATGTGATTGTATCACCTTAACAGAGGACTTAGCAGTAATAGTTCATCAGTATTTAGCCAGTATCTACTTTGCAGATAAAACCCTAAGTACAAAGCATCATAGTATTCACAAAGATCTAGTATATTCAAGCACCAAGCACATTCACATAGGTTAGATTTAGAATTCATCTATATTATTAAGCACAAAGAATCAACAGATCTATCTATCATTCATCTATATCAAGTACTTAAGAAAATAAACACATAAACAAACAACACATCAACACATCTCACCAAGCACAACAACATAGGATATACATGGTTCACTCTTGGCCCAGGGCTATGTCCACCAACTCTTATTCTCTTTTATTGTCTTCTGGCAAGCTTCTTACATGTACAGAGCCACAAAATCCTACTCCGCATAGGATAGGATTTTTTTGCGTAGTTCGCTAGATCCTCCGTCCTGAGATAGGTTACAACACAAATCTTTCTTACAATGCACAAAGTTATCTTAAAATTACTTTCACTTAGCTCTCCAAGTTCTCGATACATAGTATTCACAAAGACAATTTGATCACATAGATATCGCTACTATCTCTTCTATCTACTCCACCTAGCTACTTATTTATACATTACAAAATGGGGCTAACATGGGTAAAAACCCATGGGATGATATCCTCATACCCGTTACATAATCCCAAAACCCAAATATCCCTAAAAAGTGGCCGAGATCCCGCGATCTTTTCTTCGACTTGGGCCCCATATTCAATATCCTATCGAAGTCCCAAAAGTGGTCAAAAGTTACCAACGTTCCTCAAAACTTGGTCAAGGGCCAACAGGCCCCCAACACTCACCTATGACTCATCCCGAGTCACTTTGGTTTGGGTATCTCTGCTTCAAAAGCCTCAAGCTTGGCTCGAGATGCTTCGACCTATTGCTATGACAAGGCCTCCTTCTCGGTGAACTCTTGGAGAACTGATTTTTTGATAGGTCCCTCTAAGAGTTGTTCAACTGCAGTGACAACTTGTTCCATCTCTTCTCCTCGACCTTCAATTTCTGCGAACAGGTGGCAAGCCTCGTCCTGTATTGGTTGGAGATTCTAAGTCACTTCCATGAATTTTCTCTGAATGGTGTGGACCTGATGTTGAGTAGTGCGTTGTTCTTGGGATCACATCATTCTCTCGAATATTGACAGGGGCTTCAACTACACCTGCATTGTTTCTTCTCGCTGCTTTTCCTCTTGGAGATGTGACTCCAGTGATTTCAATTCAGGATCCTCAGTGAGTCACTCATAAGTCTGGGAATTTTGATCACTTAGTTGTTTACATTCCATGGTGAGGGCCTTAATTCTCTAAAATGTTCTTCGAGCAGTTGCTTCTCTTTGATCTCGTACATCCTGCAGGGTATGTGGCACTTATTGTAGCTCTAGATCTGCGATTCTCTATTGAAGCTGTTGAATAGCTTCTGCAAGATACATTACTTGATTCTCTCTTGGTTCTTCCACTTTTTGATCTAAGCCTTTCACAGAGTGAAGTTCTTTGTTGATTGCTTCTTTGAATCAGAGTTGGTCTATGAGCAACTTCTCTTTCTCTTGCCAGAGTTGTGCTTTCTCCTCTTCAAACTTTGTCTGGAGAGCATCTTTCTCCTGCTGCTCAAATTGATGTTACTCTATGAATACTTCTTTCACTTGCTTTAGGGCCTCTGTGGCATGTTCTATTTCTTCCTCTGCATGACGAAGGTGGGCTTTGGTCACATTGAATAGTCTATGGAGTTGGGTAGGATCATCTCCCAACTCCGGTGCTTCTGATGGTGGGGTCGCAGTGGACACTACGCAGCTAGAGTGAAGGGCGTCTTGTACCCCTCTAAGTTCTACCTCAATACTATCATACATATCCTCCTTCTTGGCTTCATTTTTCTGCAATATGTCCAGCGAGGCATCTGAGACAACTATGATGATGAATTCGAAGTCATCGAGCATAAGCACCGTTTGTAGTTTAGTCTTGGTGGCTTTGGATTTCTTTAGGGAAGTATGTTTCATGGGGGAAACCTTCCTTTTATTAGAAGGATCGGTCTCATAAACATGATCCCTAGACAATGTTACTTTTCCTTTCTTCTGCTGATCATCTTCTCCATGGGTCTCTTCTTTATCTACTTCTTTATTACCTCCCCCTCCAGGTGAGTCTGAAGCAGTTTCTTCTGAGGTACTGCTCAACTGTTGAATTTCCTCTGTCTTCTTCCTTCTGCTGGTTCCAGGTGTATCATGTAATTTTCGAGTGGCCACCCTACTGAGAAGAATATCTCAGTGGATCAACATGCTTTGTATGATCTAGAGCAACATAGGCAAAGGAGTATGTTATATAAAACGCTAAAAAATAGATTAAGGTAGAGTAGAGAGTTTTATTGATTGTGTCTCTGATATCATTTGTATTCTAAAGATAGAATTTAGAGGTACTCTTCTAGGTGAGGCAGACCCAAGGTTCAACGCTCAAGAGCGCACCAACAAAACCCTAACTACCTACCTTTTCGGCAACACCTTTGAAGCAGATGAAGTCTCACCCGAGGTAGAGGCAGGGGTGTTGTAGGACTTAGATGTCTGCAACCTTAGCTGGGAAAGTGATTTGTGATTGTAACACCTTAACATAGGACTTTTCATCTATAGTTCATCAGTATTTAACCATCATCTACTTTGAAAATAAAACCCTAAGTACAGAGAATCACAATATTCACCCAGATCTAGTATATTAAATCACTAAGAACATTCACATAGGTTAGATCTAGCATTCATCTATATTATTAGAAGAAAGCATCAAAAAATATATCTATCATTCATCTATATCAAGTACTTAAGAAAGTAAAAACATAAACACATAACACATCAACACATCGCACCAAGCACAACAACACATGATATACGTGGTTCACCCCCGGCCTGGGGCTACGTCCACCAACTCTTCTTCTCTTTTATTGTCTTCCATCAAGCTACTTACATGCATAGAGCCACAAAATACTACTCCACATAAGACAAGAGATCTTCACATACTTCGCTAGATCCTCCTTCCCGAGCTAGGTTACATCACAAAGCCTTCTTACAATGCACAAAGTAATCTTACAATTACTTGCACTTAGCTCTGCAAGTTCTCAATACAGAGTATGCACAAAGCCAAGTTGATCACACAGATCTCGCTACTAGATTTTCGATCTACTCTGCCTACCTACTTATTTATACATTACAAAACGGGCCTAACATGGGTAAAACCCCATTGGCCGATATCCCCATACCTGTTACATAATCCCAAAACTCAAAAATTCCTAACAAGGGGCCGAGATCCTGCGATCTATGCTTTGACTTGCGCTCCATATTCGACAACCTATCGAAGTCCCAAAATAGGTCAAAAGTGACCAAGGATCCTCAAAACTTGGTCAAGGGCCAACAGGCCCCCAACACTCACCTGTGACTCGTCTTGAGTCACTCTGTTCTGGGTAGCTCTGCTTCAAAAGCCTCGAGCTTGGATCGAGCTGCTTTGACCTGTTTTTGTGCCAAGGCCTCCTGCTCGTTGAAATCTTGGAGAACTACTTTGATGACAGGTCCCTCTAAGCATTGTTTAGCTGCAATGATGACTTATTCCAGTTCTGCTCCTCAGCCTTCAATTTATGTGAACAGTTGGCAAGCCTCGTCCTGTATTGGTTGGATCCTCTGAGTCACTTTCATGAATTTTCTCTGAATGGTGTGGACCTGTTGTTGAGAAGTGCACTTTTCTTGGGATTGTTTCATCCTCTCGACTGCTAACAGGGGTTTCAATTGCGCCTGCATTGTTTCTGCTTGCTTCTTTGCCTCCTAGAGCTGTGAATCTAGTGGTTTCAATTCAGGATCCTCAGTGAGTCGCTCATAATTCTGGGCACTACGATCACTTAGTTGTTTACATTCCATGGCGAGGGACTTGATTCTATCAAATGTGATTTTATAAGTTGCTTCTCTTTGATCTTGTATATCCTGTGGGGTATGTGGAACTGATTGTAGCTCTAGATATGCTATTCTCTATTGAAGTTGTTGAATAGCTTCTGCAAGCTACACTACTTGATGCTCTACTGGTTCTTCCGCTTTTTTCTCTAATCCTCTCACAGAGCAAAGTGATATGTTGACTTCTTCTTTGACTCTGAGATTCTCTGTGAGAAACTACTCTTTCTCTTGCCGGAGCTATGCTTTCTCCTCTTCAAACTTTGTCTAGAGAGCATCCTTCTCCTATTGTGAAACTCAACATTTCTCTATGACTACTTCTTGCACTTGCTTTAGGGCCGTTGTGGCCAGTTTTGTTTCTTCCTATGTGCGACGAAGGCGGGCTTCAAGTGCATCGGCTAGTTTACGGAGTTGGGTAGGCTCATCTACCAACTATGGTGCTTCTAATGGTGGGGTCGTAGTGGACACTACGCAGCTAGAGTGAAGGGCCTATTGTACCCCTTTGAGTTCTGCCTCAATCCTATCATACATCTATTCCTACTTGGCTTCATGATTCTTTAGGATTTTCTATGAGGAATCTAAGACAACTGCGATGATGAATTCGAAGTCATCGAGTGTGAGCACCATCTACAGTTTAGTCCTAATGGCTTTGGATTTATTTCGGGAAGTAGGTTTCGTGGGGGAAGCCTTTCTTTTCTTAGAGGGATCGGTCTCATCAACAGGATCCTTAGGCGGTGTTACTTCACCTTGCTTCTGTTGATCATCTTTTCCACTGGTCTCTTCTTTATATACTTATTTATCACCTCATCCTCCAGGTGAGTCTGAAGTAGTTTCTTCTGAGGTACTGCTCAGGTTTTGAATGTCCTGTGTATTCTTCCTTATACTGGTTCCAGGTGTATCGTGTTCTTTGCGAGTGGCCTCTGATCTGCCAATTCGTTCAGAATCAGACATTTCGGCAGGGTCAACAAAGATAAGTAGCTATGTAGACCAGTCCTTAGTTATCTCTTCGAGGTCCTCCTCTGTGAAATTATAGTATGACTAAATTTCTTCTTTATGCTAGTTGACATGCACAGTTATGTAAGTAAAATTCTGATCTGTGCGGAACTTCATGAAAGGTATGAACCGATGCAGGGTGTTTGGCGTCATGTGAGGAACAACGTCAATGGATCTTTTCAAATGGAGATAGTACATGTGGAATACTACATTCGATTGCCACTTTTTTCCCATATCGCTCGGTACCAGAGTGTGGTGAACTTCGCAGTGAGCGATTTGAATGACACAATGTCTGGGAAGGTCACACCTTCCGACATTTCCCAAGAAATAAATGCTATGAGGATCAAGATCTATCTAAAGTGGAACTCATATCCCTGATCCTGAGCTTCACGAAAATCCAATTCCAGCAGGTTGAATAGGTACTTCGCCCAGTTCATCTGTAAGCCTTCTACACAATTCCCTACGAGGTCCACAACAAAACCTGTGACCTGCATAGGTTTGTTCTTTCTCACCAACTTTCCTGCGATTAGTTGATAGGCAAGGTGCACTGCACCATTATATATGGAAGCTATGTTGTAGCCTCGCATCCATTTTTCTACGTCGCCATAGGTGTCTTTGATCCTCTGTGCCAATGCACGATCTGTATCCTTCCCTGGGTAGAAGTCCTGTGGATAGGGTCCCTGCATGCTCAATCCATTGATCCTATGGATCAACGTCAGATTGACTATGAAACGTCTATCTAATAATAGATATCTGCCATGGTAACATGATATCAAGATCTTAACACACGCATTAACCTCCTGGTGTCTTCCAAAGTGTGGAATCTTCATTACATTCAAGAGGGTGGACTGCGTGAGGTTCATAGTCCATGGCTCGGGGATTATTTTTGAGTTCTTCCCCTTCGTCCTGGTCAAATAATTGTAAGGGGTGAGCATGTTGTATTTCTTTCGGTCTCCTAGGTTTAATTCATTGAATTTTAATGTCACAATCTTATCCTGCTGCGTTCTAACTGCATGTATTCCCTTCTAGAGGTATGCAGTAACCATGGTGTAATCAAAGTCCCTCGAGACACTTTCAAGAATCACAACACCATCGAAAGGAAGGATGTAGTCGGGCAGGATAGTCAGGTTTAACTTCATGTTTGTCAAGTCATCTCGATGCTTGGTTCTCTTCTCTACTGCAGGTCGGGATGGTCTAGATCCATGAGCAGTTGATGAAGAGGATTTCACTCCTCTCGTCGATGAAGCTTGAGCTTCGATGGAAATCACCTTCTCAGCCATAAGATAGATCAGAAATTCTTCAATGAATTTCTCTATGACGTTGAGCTTGTCCAACATGCACGCTCAGATCAGATAACTCAGGTGGATGAATGAGTGCTCAAAGCAATAGAACGAGTGTCGATCTCGATAAAGACATCATAGTAGCAATGAGTTGGCAAGGATACAATTCACAAAGGTATTTTCAGTGCAACAGTTGATGTAATAAGTATACAACGAGGTAACATATCTCTCCAATGGACTGGAGGTCTTCATTAATGCAGTTTGGCCTGTTATGGCGCACTCCCAATGGTCCGATGGCAAGATTTCTGGTCATAATTGTTTTTCTAATCATTCGGGGTTGTCGGTCTAATGGTCATAATACCTTCAAAGACTATGTTTCTTCCTCATGGTGAAGTGGCATGTTGCGCTATTCTGATATCTCAACGAAGTTCCAGTTTTTCAAACCTTCCTTATGCAAAGTCCCCTCTCGAGCATTCTATAACTTTTCTATCTTTTCTCTCTTCTTACTGAGCTTTTGAGCCTTCTTCCCTATGATATTTGTCTCGGTGTTCCTCTTTCCATTCTGATTCTTATCTCCTTTTAGCATAGTAACTTTGCATTATTGAGATTCTTTCATAGGGTTAGAGAGTAGTACTTATTTTCTGTCCGCGGTGGGTTGTCCACTCTTATGTGAGTCTTCTTGTGTTATTTTAACTTCGACATCTAGGTTTCTAGTCTTTAGTAGCTTCGAATGGTCTTCTTGTTCCTTCGGTAAGTGTGCTATCCTCTTTGTCATGAAATCTCTTAGTTCTGGCTTCTTCTTATCTAGGGCCTCCTCTTATTTTCTTCTAGTTTGATCTCTCTCAATCCAGGGTTTTCCTAATAACATAGAAAATGGGGCGTTGTTCTCAAAAAATTTAACAACCTCCAATTCTTCCTCTATCGAAGTTCCATGATCACTCATAGATATCTGGGTGGGTCTTCCACATAGGGTTATCAACTTTCCTCTAAATAATCATATTATTCCCAATGAAGTAATCATAGAAGGCTTTCCCAAAATTTCCCAAGTTATTTCTGTCATGATATTCACCTGTGTTTCCTTATCCAAAACACATTCAATGTCGAAGTCTCCTATTCTTGTTTCTATACACTCTTTTTCTTTGAAAATATCTGACAAGTTGATATGTTGTTGATCATTCAGGGTTTGTTTAATTTGCAATAATAGAATCTCTGATTATTTCTGGGGTTCTGTTGTGGTTTTAGTTTCTTGTCCTTTCTCATGGTTTTCTTGTCTTATATTCATTCTTTCAAGCTAAGCAATCATTCTAGGCAAGTCCAAAACTTCATGATCTATAGCTTGATAACAAAGACAACTAGGTCTTCTATTAGGGCAATACTTAGCAATATGTTCTGGTATTTTGAAACTATAACAAAGGGTTAATCCTCTCTTCCTTTTAAATGATCCCTAGCCTTTTCTGTACTGCGCACTAGGGTCATAGTGGTTAAACTGTAAAAAATTCTTTCTAGGATCCTGCATCCAATTGTTAGTCCAAACATTCTTTCTATGCATAGGAATAACATATCTTTCATTATTTCTATAAGATCTAATTATATCAAATCTTCTTTCATCTAGATGTTCTCTACTAGGGAAATTTGTATCAAACATACCTAGATCCATACTTTTGAAACAAATATTTTCACTTATCTTTCCTTTTCAGTCAAAAAATTTCACTGTTCTTACCTTTATAAGAGCAGAAAAATTCAAGATCTTACCTCTTTTCTTCAGATCTTACTTATCTTCTTAGCACAGAGCTTTGTAGGTCAAGTCCAATACTGCGCACTAGAGAAACAAATCTATGCACGAAGCTTTCTCTTTTCTATCAATTCCCAACAATCACAGTTTCAGGTCCCGACGACAGAACCATTTGTTGGCATAGGGGTAGACCCAGGTTTCAATGCACAAGAGCGCACCAAGAAAACCCTAACTACTGGCCCTTTCAGCAACACCTGTGAAGCAGATGAGGTATCACCTGAGGTAGAGGCAGGGGTGGTTGCAGGACTCAGATGTCTGCAACCTTAGTAGGGACACTAATCTGTGATTGTAACACCTTAACAGAGCACTTAGAAGTTATAGTTCATTAGTATTTAACCAGTATCTACTTCACAGATAAAACCCTAAGTACAAAGCATCACAATATTCACCTAGATCTAGTATATTCAAGCACTAATCACATTCACATAGGTTAGATATAACATTCATCTATATTATTAAGCACAAAGCATCAACAAATCTATCTATCATTCATCTATATCAAGTACTTAAGAAGGTAAACACATAACACATCTTCACATCACACCAAGCACAACAACATAGGATATACATGGTTCACCTCTGGCACGGGGCTAGATCCACCAAATCTTCTTCTCTTTTATTGTCTTCTGTCAATCTTATTACATTCACAGAGCCACAAAATCCTACTCCGCATAGTACATGATATCTACGCGTAATTATCTACATCCTCCTTCATGAGCTAGGTTACAAAACAAAGCCTTCTTACAATGCACAAAGTCATCTTACAATTACTTGCACTTAGCTCTCCAAGTTCTCGATACACAGTATGCACAAAGCCAAGTTGATCACACAGATTCTGCTACTAGATCTTCTATCTACTCTGCCTAGATACTTATTTATACATTACAAAATGGGCCTAACATGGGTAAAAACCCATGGGACGATATCCCCATACCCGTTACATAAGCTCAAAACCCAAAATTCCCTAAAAAGGGGTCGATATCCCACGATCTCTGCTTCAACTTGCGCTCCATCTTCGAAAGCCTGTCGAAGTCCCAAAATAGGTCAAAAGTGACCAAGGATCCTCAAAACTTGGTTAAGGGCCAATAGGTGTATCTGTTCTGGAGGTTGAGGGAATGAATTGAGTGAATATACCACCTATGTTTCAAAATTTTTATTTATTTATAATAGTTTTATAATGGATATTATTTTTTTTGGGTTTCCTAGTAGCCTTGTCACACTTGGAGAATCAAACCTTAATAAAGTTTGACTTCTGCAAGTTCTTGGAAAATACAATGCACCAATTTTTTATTAAATTTTATGGGTACCAGGTCATTCAGGTACCAATCTCACTTGACCCATACATTAATCCATCAAAACTACTCACATCTGGGTTATTGGAAGTCTAGAAGGGTGAATGACCAACCAACATGTTTCTCTCCCAACCATTGAGTGGTTTCCTATGGTAAGAAGATCATGTCACTAGTGAAGTTTTTTTGTAGTATGTAAACTCTTTTATTTCTATATTAGACTTTATCATCGAAAATGAAATATTCATTATAATTATTCCTTTAGTCAAAGGGTCACTACAATTGAAAAAGACCACCAAAGTGGGAGTCTGGTTCCCTTTTTAGCAGTTTTCTATGATAAGACTCTATGGTTTGGAAGAGAATCCATATCAAAAGTGAGTTCTTAATTTGGTTGTTCTAGAGATTGATAAAATTGAAATTCAGTTAGTTACTGACTAAAAAGCCAAGCATATTACATTAAATGTTGATTGGATGAATTTCAAGGAAAAATCAAATCTACACAAGTACACCACTCATGTCTTACACAGAGATGTGACCAAGACTCATAAAACTATGTAGGACATGTGAAACATAGGGGGATATTTACTTACTGATTATCATTAGGTCTCACTAGATGGTTTCAAGATGTGTTTTGTCAATCTAGTCATAATATAAATGACTCTTAGCAATGGATATTTCTTTCTCTTGTTATTAAATGAAGAACATAGAAAAATGCAAAACTTTGCATGAATTACATAGTCATGTTAAAGATAGGGGGAGATTTACTTACCCATTATCATTAGGTCTCACTAGATGGTTTCAGTATGTGTTTTGTCAATCTAGTCCAAATATAAATGAATCTTAACAGTGAATATTCTTTCTCTTGTTATTAAATGAACAACAAAAATTCAAAACTTGGTGTGAATTACATAATCATGTTAATCATTGAGTTTTTGAATGAAATTTTTGTTTGAGGCCTCAACTAAGGGATCATATATCTAGGAATAAAATCCAATATAGGGCCATCCATGCCCAAAGTAGCGTGTTTGGATGAAATACATTCCATGTTATTTTCATTGCATCAACAATCAAAGGTATTGTCTCCTTGGGAAAATTGACATTCATAAATGCAAGGTGTCTAAGGGATTGAGGGAATTTTATCCTTGTACACGCAACAAACATACCATATGCATTCACTTTTTGACAAGTGGTGCAATGGTATTCAAGGTTTTATATATCAAGGGATCCCATGGATTTTATTTATAACATGAGAATCCCATATAATAAGGACATCATTTCATGTGTATGACTCCTTCAATCAAAGGTATTGTCTCCTTGGGAAAATTGACATTCGTAAATGCAAGGTGTCTAAGGGATTGAGGGAAATTTATCCTTGTACATGAAACATACATACCATATGCATTCACTTGTTGAGATGTGGTGCAATGATATTCAAGGTTTTATATATCAAGGGGTCCCATGGATTTTATTTATAATATGAGAATCGCAAGTAATAAGGACATTATTTCATGTGTAGGACTCCTTCAATATCCAAAATAGTTTGAATAAACTTTATAATCAACTTTCATTGTTAAAACCATAAAACCAATATTTAATATCATCAAAATATTTTGAATACATTTTATAAACTAGATTCACATTAAATTAAAAACCTACAACCAATGTTTTGTAGCATCAAGTGCAAAAATATTGAAAACAACATAACTTATGAAAGAGTTAATATAATTTAACGGTAAACAAGGCATTGTAAGAAACTTTGTAAGCTAAACTTTGTAAGAAAATTATGATACTCTAATATTAGATATGTAAAAATGGATTTATAAATTGAATTCCTAAAGATTTGAATTTTTTCTAAAATACAAAACATTTGAATTAAAAAGTTGGACAGTTTGAAATTTTTATGGATTTTTTATAAAATACAATACGTTTGAAATGACTGTGAGTTGAACGCAGGGAGACAACCATGTGTCCAAGCTGTGGGCATGCCCACGGCTTGGCCACAAGGTTGCCCCCCCATGACAAAGTCACAACCAATTTTAATAAGAGATTATCTATGCAAAGAAAAGTAGGGCATTTGAATCTAAGTCTTTAACACCAGAGTGAAAGACAGTAGATTCGACTCCTAGCCGGTTGCTCAGACACAGACTAATCACTTAAATGCTTACTCTATTCTTTATATTTGATTGTTAAATGTCTATATCAAATTTAAAAACTTAATATTTGATTGTTAAATGTCTATATCAAATTTAAAAACTTAATATTTGATTGTTAAATGTCTATATCAAATTAACTAAATCCATATTGTTTATAAATTATTTATTAATGTCTCTATATCAAATTCCCATTTTTAAGTAAACCCATATTTTTTATAAATTTATTCTTTGTGTGTATAATTTGAACATATAAAAAAATAATTTTTGAATTGTCTTCCTATTTTATTTTTAAATTTATTAATTTTATTTTTGCATATATATGTTTTAAATATTTTCCATTGTATGTATATTTCACAAATATTCCTTTACAAATTATAAGATAGACAATAATGTACAACAAAGAATTCTAGAATCAACAATCTGTAAAATAATATTTATAACTTATGATAATCTAATATTAAATATGTAAAAATGGATTTATAAATTGAATTCCTAAAGATTTGAAATTTTTATAAAATAAAAAACGTTTGAAATTAAAACTTGGACAGTTTGAAATTTTTATGAAATAAAAAACGTTTGAAATAACTGTGAATTGGTCATGGGGGGACAACCATGTGGCCAATCCATGGGTATACCCATGGCTTGGCCAAGGGGTGGCCCCCACGGCCAAGTCACAATCAATTTTAATAAGAGATTATATATGCATAGAAAAGAAGGGCATTTGAATCTAATTTTTTAACACTGGAGTGAAAGACAATAGATTCGTCTGTTGGCCAAGTGCTCATGCACAGACTAATCACTTAAATTATTACTCTATTCTTAATATTTGATATTTTAAATGTCTATATAAAATTTAAAAACTTAATTGAAATGACTGAGACATGGTCGCGGGGGCCCAACCATGTGGCCAAGCCATGGGCGTACCCATGGCTTGGCCATGGGGTTGGCCCCCATGGCCAAGTCACACCCAATTTTAATAAGAGATTATCTATGCACATAAAATAAGGGCATTTGAATCTAAGTCTTTAACACCAGAGTGAAACACAATAGATTCGTCTCATGGTCGACTGCTCAGGCACAGACTAATCACTTAAATGCTTACTCTATTCTTAATATTTGATTGTTAAATGTCTATGTTAAATTTAAAAAACTTAGTATTTGATTGTTAAATGTCTACATCAAATTAACTAAATCCATATTGTTTATAAATTATTTATTAATGTCTATATCAAATTCCCATTTTCAAGTAATTCCATATTGTTTATAAATTTATTGTTTGTGCAAGTATAATTTAAACATATAAACATGTAATTTTTAATTTTTCTTCCTACTTTATTTTTAAATTTATTAAAAACAAATTTAAAAATATATGTTTTAAATTTTTTCCATATTATATATA
>ML804678.1:277512-288504 GCA_009831015.1 Picea engelmannii | reverse complement strand
AACAAATTTATATTTTAAGAAATAGAAGAACAATTTATATTTACAAGAAATATTATTTGAATATAACCAAAAGAACGAAAAATATTTCTATGCATAAATTTATTTGAATTAAACCACTTAATAAATTATGTGGTCAAACAATATACCAGAACAGTCAATAAATTGTTGTCTTTAAAACTAAACTGGACAAAAATAAATGCGCACATACCAAATCTAAAATCTAAATACTAATTTTAACAAATTGAAAATGAACATAAATATAAACATAAAGATTTCTTCTACCTATACCAAATTATATAACACATTTATGCACATAATTTTATAACACTTCTATAATCAGAATGTACATATATTAACAAATATACAAATATTAACAAGTTTGAAATAAACATAAAGATTTCTTCTACCTGTACCAAACTATATAACACATTTATGCACAAAATTGTATAACAATTTTATAATCAGAATGTACAAATATTAACAAATATAGAAATATTAAAAAAATTGAAATAAACATAAAGATTTCTTCTACCTGTACCAAACTATATAACACATATATGCATATAATTTTATAACATTTTTATAATCAGAGTGTAATATTTTGAACAATTACATAAACTAATCACAAGTTCATCAAACAGTTACACAAACTGATTAAACCCTTATTCATATCTATATCTATTTTTAGTTGATTTATGTTATGTAACATAACACATGTGTTATGTTTTTTTTTTGTAAGTTAGTTGTATTATATATAAAGGGTCGTCCTAGACCAAAAGGAGATACAGAGTACAAAGAATATTCGTGCTGTAGTTACTGGACTGCCCAACAGAGGGGAAACCAGTCCAACCAGCATAGAAGTCAAACATAAGTGGTAGACTAGCCTAAATATACTGTTTGAGACTAACTGGACAACAACTAAAAAGTAGAAAGACTAGAGAAACTAGAAGTGCCCTCATGACCTCATACATTTGGCAGATGAACTAGCCAGGTGATGTGGATAACATCAGAGCATGGCTCCTCCTCGACATATGTCACTCCATCGTCCCACTCCTTCCCCTCGTCCACACTTCCCTCGGTCCTGTCGACAACTGGCGAGGTATCCTGCAACGTGCAACGTGTTGTGACCATCTCCTTTGCCATATCCTCGTGCATGACTTGGTTCTTCTCATTCCCAGCCAAACACTGCGCCTGGGCATTCCCCTCATTGGTTACACCATCGGGTTCCTTCGCCGAAGCCGCACCTGTGAGGTTCATGGGGAGAGCCTCTTGAAGAGAGGTAAGGAGCTGGAGAAGGACTGCTACCTTCTCGTCCATGACCAACAGATGGAATTGAAGATCCTCCACCCCTTGGTGGAGTTCAAAGACCAGGCTGAAAAGAATTGCTAGGCTGTCTTGTAGCTGAGTGTCAAGGAAAGAGTTTGGTGGATGATTCTCGCATGGAGGAGGTTCTCCCCCAGTTTTCCTAGCATAGTTCGGATGTGGTGGAGGAGGAGGCCTGAACACTGGAGGATTAGGAGGAAGGCGGGAGGAAGAAGATGAAATCTTAGGGACGATAGCGAGGCTATCAAAATTTGACGCAGCGATAGCGAGTGGTGAAGGAGGAATTGGCTCGGGGTGAATAGAAGGAGAGGAGCAGGAGGAATGTGATGCAGGGGGTGAAATAGAGGGCCGACGAGGTTTCCATGGGGATCCTATGCGTGGGCGCCCTCGAGGGAACGACATAATTCTCATCGAGTGGCTGGGAAAGGGTGCTAGGTGCACCAGGGAATGGACGGAAGCCTGAAGCCGAACCAGGGCACTGGTGTGCATGCCAATCCCAGTGAGTTTCAACAAAGGCTGCAAAGGGGAGAGCCAAATGAAACCTGTGCAGAGATAGACGACGAACATACAGATCGCGACCATGATATGAAGCTTGAGGGGATGAAGGAGCAGATTAAATGTCTCCTGCACCATGGTAATGGCCATTTAATGTTGGTTTGGGGTGGTGGGTGATGGCACGAGCCCGTCACATGGCTCCGTGCCTCGCTGGTTGTACCTCACCTCCACGTCACGCCAGGTGTACCGAAATAGCACCCCATCCAGGGGAACACATGTGTTATGTTATATAAAATAACACATGTGTTATGTTATATAACATAACCTATGTGTTAATATATTTTGTTAACACAAAATATTATGTCTTAATTTATTAGCAAATAATAAAATATATTATGGATTAATATATTTTATTAACACAACTTGTTTATAACATATCAACAAATGTGTTATATTTTAATCACAAACTATTAATATATAAACAGATTTATATTTTGAACAATTACACAAACTAATCACAATTTCATCAAATAGTTACACAAACTGATCAAACAATTACTCATATCTATATCTATTTTTAGCTGATTTCTATTATGTTATGTAACATAACATATGTGTTATGTTATATAACATAACACGTGTTAATATATTTTGTTAACACAAAATATTATGTGTTAATTTATTAACAACTAATAAAATATATTATGTGTTAATATATTTTATTAACACAAGTTGTTTATAACATATCAACATACGTGTTATATTTTAATTACAAACTGTCAATATATAAACATATTTTAATTTTTAACAATTACACAAACTAATCACAAGTTCAACAAACAGTTACACAAACTGATCAAACAATTACTCATATCTATATCTATTTTTAGCTGATTTAGTTTAACTAACTGCAGATTAATAATAAATTAAGAAATTAGTTGAAACATTTCAAATTAATCAACTTAAGTGGAAAACTACTAATATAAAAGGCACAATTAATTTGGATAGGTGATATCAAGATTTGAAAACATTTTTGACATTTCAAATGCTTTTGAATGATGAGTCAAATATGCTTAAAAACGAAAAACGTGTTGGCGTCTTCCCATCACATGTTTGTTGTTTGGTTTTGTATGATACGGGAAATTGTGAAAAATCTTGTGTTACATGGTTATGAGAGAATGTTGGGCATTTGTATTTGGGTGTTATAGTGGACTGTGACTTGGGTGCGGGGGCCCATCCATGTGGCCAAGCCGTTGGCATGACCACGACTTGGACACAGGTTTGGCCCTTCGCGACCAAGTCATAGTCCAATGGACTGTGACTTGGCTCTGGTGGCCCAGCCCTGTGGCCAACCCATTGGCGTAACCACGGCTTGGACACAAGGTTGGACCCCCAATACCAAGTCACAGTCCAGTGGACTGTGACTTGGCCGTGGGGGCCCAACCCTGTGGCCAAGACGTTGGCGTTCCCACGGCTTGGCCACAGGGTTGGCCCCTCGCGACCAAGTCACAATTCAATGGAATGTGACTTGGCCACATGGGACCAACCCTATGGTCAAGTATTTGGAATTCACACAACTTGGATACAGGGGCCTCCATATAAATTTAAATTTAAATTATAAATAAAAATAAAAATTACAATTAAAATAAAAAATAAAAAATTACAACTAAAATTAAAAATTAAAAACATGATTTATAAATTAAATTTAAACATTAAGAACTACAATTAAAGGGGCTTACCTGAAGCTCGGCCCGCCCAACCGCCCACCAACACAACAACCCGACCACCCGCAGGAGTGCCCGCCACCACAACATTCGCGTCAAGCTCTCGTTCCACAAGCTCACGTGCCAAGCTCAAGCTCACGCCAAGATCACACATAAACACAACACAATCACTCACTCAATCACTCACCATCACAATCAGAAAGAGCTGAGAAAAACATTACAATTATGATGTGCAGTTAATATATAAACAACGTTTTGGCCGAAAGAATGTTTCGGCTGAAAAAATATTTCGGCCAAAAGAATAGTTCAGCTGAAAGAATTTTTCGGCTTGAATATATTTTGGCCAAAAACATATTTCCGGATGGAAAAAATCTATCCGACTAAATTTCTACACGAAAATCGAGGGAGTTGTCACTGTACCGTTCGATTTAACATTCCAGGGTTTAGCTAAAAAATAATATTAGTTCGACCAAAACAATGTTTTTCGGAATTTTGGAGATCATATTCTCATGGAGGTGTTACCCACCTCTGTGATTTTACCCATATATCATGTTTAATTCTGGTATAGACTTATTTTTAACCTTCAATAACATTGGTGTTTCTATTCTATTCTTATATTGAGTATGGAATTTTATTTCTTTGTTTTTAAGAAAGATAATCTAATCCAATAGAGTAATAGAATCCAAATAATGAACTATTATTGGGCATTGATTTATATAAAAATATTGATACTCATAAGGAGATTAGAATTTCAGCATATATGTATATTTTTGAGGTATTTCTTGAAGGAATCATATCTCTTAATATGTAAAAAAAAGTATGTCCTATCAGTAATACAACCAATTATATTACTAGGTGTAGCTTCACCTAATACTATCGAATAGGATATATATCATGAACAATCGAACACTTAAATTTTGGAAGGATAAATTGTGTATTGTGAAGGTTGAAGCGCCACTCGAGCTCTAATTATTAAAATTTGCTAGGAATTTTTTTCCGAGGAATTATTGCATAATGTATTGGTTTTACTCTCTCTATTTTTGTTTATTATGTTACTGTCTATTGATTTTTGGTGTACATGTTAACCATTATTTTATAATAGTAGTAAACTCCTTAAAAATTGGGAGTGAACCTCCATTGTAAATCTCATATTTAACAATGGCTAGAGTAAAATTGTTCCTATTTTTCCCTTGCAAGATTAATCCTATATCTAATGAAGTAATCATTGGAAAATCTAGTACGTACTTGGAAAAATTTAAATATTGTCAAATTGATCTTCTTCTTGGAAAGCTTTGGTGAATCCACGAGATTGTGACTTGGCCATGGGGGGCCAACCCTGTGTCCAAGTTGTTGGCATGCCCATGACTTGGCCACAGGGCTCGCCCCCGACGACCAAGTCACAATACAAATTCTAAATATAAATTTAAATTAACAAAATACAATAATAAATAAACATTATAATTAAAAATTACATAATTTAAATCTAAATTCGAAACTGAAGTTTAGGCTTGCCTTTGTTTGCTCACAGGACCACCTAACAAGATGACTACCCGACAACCCACAGGACAGCTCGCCAGCACAAGGTCCATGCCAAGCGCTCCCTCACAATCGCCAAGAACTCACTCACTATCACTCACTATCACAGTTGTCTAAAACCCTCTCACAATCGCTAAGAGATGAAAAAACGTTACAATCATGATGTACGGTGAATATATAAACTATTTTTCTACTGAAAGATATTTTTTTCCGAAATATCTTTTCATCCGAAATTATCTTTCGACCAAAAGATTGTTTTAGACGAAATATTCTTTCGGCCGGAATATCTTTCAGCTGAAAATATATTCCCAGATGAAAAAATTATGTCTGACTAAAATTCTACATTAAAATCGAGGGTGATGTTACTATACCATTTGATTTGACATTCAAGTGTTTGACTGAAAAATATTTTGGCCGAAAAATGTATCTTTCGGCCAAAAAAATGTCTTTCGGAATTTTGGAGATCAGATTGTCACGAAAGTGTTACCCACCTTCATGAATTTACCCATGGGTATCTTTCATTCGATACAATCCAAGGGATAGTACTTATGTGCAATAACACTAAAGTTTCACTCATGTTGTATGATTTGATGACTCAATTTTGTACCCCAACAAATATCAATAACGTTTCCATGGTACATGAATCAGGGTTGAAATTTCCATTGCAAGATAATTGTAATGAACTAATTGAAAGTGGAATTTTGTTTCCTCTCCTTCCAAGTATGGATTATGCTGATGATGTTCCACCATTGGAAATAGATGTTATGTCTTAGGCTACTTTTCCTCATATTAGTTAATGTCAAATATTACACCATTGGGAACATATTTTTTTGTTTTGGATACTTGGCACGATAATAATGAATGTGAAATATTGTCAAATTATGTTATATATTTTGATATTGTTCACTTTCCTATCATTTTCATATGGATTTCTATAATGATTTCACGATATTTTCATTTCCTGGTGTATTTTAATTGCATTTGTATATATGGTTCATAATGACCTATGTTTATATTTCCAAATTGTGTCTTTTTAATCACTTTTTTAATTCAAATTTCTATGGTTAGTTACTAATAATATAATGTTTTCTATGTACTTTTATAAATGTTTACTGAAGGCACACGTAAGAAAAATACTCGTTCTCCTAGACTATGTGAGAGGATAAATAAACTTTTTAATTTATGGTATCAATAAAATAAAGACAAAATAAATGAACGTAGAAGACATTTATATCGTATGAGAACCACTTGAAATAGTATTCCAAATTATTTTCCAAATAGTTGTATGTATCGAATTTTGTATGATATCATATGGAGAACATTTCCTATGTTAAAATAAATGATGTTATCGTTTTACCATAGAGAATATCACAATATTTTCACCCAACCATAGGCATGCAGCCACCGTCGAGCACCTTTAACCTTTGACATAATTATTCTGGAAAGCCATACTAGAACCAACAAATAAACCCTAACTGTTAACTTCAACAACAACTCAATACAAGTAGAGTGATCCTTATCCAAGGGTATCACACAAGAGAGAGTCTCTATATCCACAGAGAAAGTACCATACACAACTATAGAAGCTGCAGTTGCACTACCATCTCAAACTTGTGCCATACTTAGCTAGTACATCACCAAGAATATCAACAAGAGTATCACGAAGAGAATCACCAAGAGAATCACCAATAATATTACTTGATAGCGCTAGAGAGAGACCAATACCAAGAGATGACCATACGCCCATATTCCTCCTTACAGTTGCAGTTGTAGTTGTAACTGCATCTCTCCACAAGACTTGCACTCTAACTATGTGTACACATGAGCTAAAACATCCTCTATTTATATTAATCTGTCAAGTGACTTTTCTGGCTGGGTCGACCTGACTTTCTAGTAATTATATTTTATGTTTGTCTTTTTCCTATAGAGTTGACTTGTCTTTCTGGAAGATAATATTATAATATTATTTATTCTACTAGGTTGACTTATCTTCTAGGGTTTTCACACATCTGTTTAGGGTTTCCCTTGATTCCACAATATTCCATTATAGTCAAAGGTTACACGTGGAGGTTAATACCTCATGAAACTACCGTAGCATAAACACTCCCTCCTATCTAGGGAGGTATTAACAGTAATGGTATTGAGCACACATAGGGAATTCTTTTGGTAGCATCATCATAGACACACATTCTATCTCATGATCATGTGCATCAAGTTGCAAGCATCATCATCATTATCGGTATCATCAAATAACATCCTAGTATCAACATACAACATCGTTTTCATCATTTCTCGAGCAGATACTCCATCTGAGTAATCATCCATGATGTTGAATATGTCATGTGATGAACTCAATGCACTCAACATAATGTCCCGTATGATTCACCCACTCAACAAAGTGATATAGGGAACATTCTTCTAATCCAAACATATGCCCTAGAAGAATAGGCGTCCCAACATATGTTGAAAGCCCCACAATGGGATTCAAGGACCATTCTTATAATATGAACCTACATCCTAGAAGAATGTTAGTCCTCCCAAATGATGAAATCCATGCCATGGTCTATAGATACCATTCCTACAAAAATTCCAGTATCATACTATTTTCTAATAGGGTCATATGTAAAATAAAGATCAATACCTACCCATATTCCTTCGAAAATATCAATCCCATATCAACCTCCTTAATCAGGTTTTCATTTCCTTAGGGGGAAGACTGTTCAACCTGATTGGGCCAATAACTATGCCTATATCATATCTGATTTTTACTATCATGATCATATCTAGCATGATGCAAGAATCATCTCTAAGTTGTATGACCATATCTATGTTGTACTAGCATGATACAGATCCATATCTCACGGACAATCCATGATTCCACATATCAATGCTCCCTCCCAACCAAGGAAGTCATCTCCTCACTTTCAACCAAGGGAACAATATCCATGAGCCCCAACTTGTCCCTCAAGTATGAAAACTTTATATTGGAAAAAGGCTTCATCAAAATATCTACAGTTTACTAATCAGTGGATATATACTAGAGAACCACTTATGGATCCACAATGCTTCCTTACAAGAATCACAAGCTGCAATATGCTCTGCTTCTGCAATAATGAGTGCAACAAACCTTTTTTTTCTCCTAGCCCATGATATCATAGTAGATCCCAAACTGAAACACATACCAAAAGTATTATTTATGTCATATACACTCCTTTCCCAATCTCAATCAACAAATCCATGCAATTGTATATCACTGTTTGAGACATATCTCAAAAAATAAGTTATCATCCCATGAAGATATCTCAAGATATGATTTGAATATATCCAATGCTCTAGTCTAGATTTCACCTAGAACTGGCTCAAAATGTTCACATCAAAGAAAATGTCTAGCCTAGTATTCACCAAATACATCAAGGAGCCAACCAACTGTCGGTACAGGGATGAGTCTACTTGATCAGAATCAAAATCTCTCAACTTCCTCAAATATGTTACCATGGGAATTGTCATGGATTTTCAATCCATCATCCCAAGCTTCTGAAGGATATTTACAACATACTTCCCTTGTATTAGGAATACTTCTTCTTCTTCCATACTTCTAATCCCAAGTATTAGTGCATGGGTCCAATATCCTTCATATCAAATTCAGTGGCTAGCTCCTTCTTACACTAAATAATGAGAGGCTTTGCACCAAGCTCTTGGATCTTGCTTGAGTCCATACGAGGCCTTCTTCAATCTGCATACATGGGTTTCTCTTAGGTGTACCTCAAAACCTTGATCTTTCTCTATGTACATTTCTTCCTCAATTAATCCATTGAGAAATGAGGTATTTACATCCATTTGATGTAAAATCCAACCCATGGATGTTATTAGAGATATGATGGATCTAATATATGTATATCTAGAAACCAGAGAAAGCGTCTCATGATAATATTCTCTCGCATGGTAGGAGAAACCCATATCCATAAATCTTGCCTTGTATTTATTGATACTTTCATTCAGTGCATGCTTTATCTTGTAGGCACAATTTTTATACATCGTTTTTTATGATTTATATTATTCCATTATAGTTTCATTATATTCTTTCTGCCTGACTTTTTCTTCAAAGGTGGAGGGTTCTGTAATTGGAATATGGTTTTGACTTCTTTGTTTCTCTGAATGTTCTATCTAGAGCCCCATACTTCTCTGCATGATATCACGATCTCAATATGGTCTTCTATTCTTAGTCTTATCTTAGTGTATATCTTTGTGGTTCTTCCATGTCTGATACAACATTCTTACATAGTAACTTATTTGGAACAAACAAATACATCCTCATGGTAACATCCATGAAATAGTGTAAGATAACCTGCTTGAGACAAGAACAATAAAAGTATTTCCAGTATAATAGAATTTTCATAAGAAGATATCTATGGTAACAAGAACGAATAACAATTTTATGGTGATCATCATAGTATGACCAATATGACCTTCCCAAGAGAAAAACGAGAAATATCTCTCTAGAGGAGATGTTAGTTCATTTTGAAAACAAGATCAATAAGCATTTGTATCAATAATATTCGCATGCTATCAAGTATTCATTACATATAGCAATAATATAACCTTTCAAAGACTACTTTCACAATTTGTAATGTAGAAACTATCAACCTTGGTATGTGAAAATTTGAAACTTATCAATGTAATAAAACCTAGAACCTGAAGCCTCAACTGCTATGAAGGGTGATCTTGTTCCTTTAAATGATTTGAATGCAATATTACTTCTTGGAGAGGGTCTCTAGTACATTCCTTGCAAACACACTCACGTTTTTCTAGAACATATAACTTGAAAGACATATACAAGTTCATACCTTTGAAATCTTTCTAGCATCATCCAACTTATCTGCTAATATGAAACTAGATACCATCTTGACAATCAGAGGTTAAAAATTGAATCATAACATTCAATGATTAGAACAATCTAGAAACTCTGAAATTTCAATTTCGACCACAAAATCAATTTGACCAGAAGTCAACCTTTGACTTTGACTAGTCAAACTTGGACTTTAACTTTGACCAAAAATTCAATCTTGATGTTTTTGATAGATGAGGGTACCAAAATGTGCGCTAGGATAGGGTGCTCTAATATGTCAAATAAATATTCCAAACGCTTTACTATAGGTTCTTGAAAAAATGGGTTAGGATTTGTTGCTGCTGCAAATCGTGACTACAACTCCAACTGCAATTGATGCTATAATGATATTGAAAATGAACTTCCCAATATACCTTCGAGTGGTTATACTGTATGAAGATAGTGTGGGACCATAACCTATTAAAATAATTGATGTGATCATTTTACCATAGACAATATCACAATATATTCACCCAACCATAGGCACGTTGCTACCCCCGAGCACCTTTAACCTTTGACAAAATTATTCCGAAAATCCATATTATAACCAATAGATAAACCCTAGATACTAATTGAAAAAACAAATAAATACAAGTAGAGAGCTCCTTATCCAAGTGTAGGGCACTGTAACGAACCGCCTCGTTACGACGACCATTCTAGTGATAGGTGCGATTTTTTTTTTTTTTTGAAGTGTGTGTGTGCGCATAAACGAGTAAACAACCAGGATGAACATCAGAACATGACCAAGACGCATGATACGTAACCACATGCATAAATGAAGATCACACGACAAGTGAACTGACTGCTAAAATACGACTGACTGCCCGCCCGTCCTACCCTGCAAGGTTAGGACCTCCAAGACACAGAGTCAACGCTCAAGCCCGGTTTCCCATCGTCTTTAACCATTTAAGGTCTCAGGGCTGGTGACTGTTCTGAGGAAGTGGAGGTGTCTACGTCCCACCCGACACAACAGAACAAGAAACCAACTGACCACAGTCTAGTACAACATAAATAAGAAGAACAATGCGC
>ML804678.1:188613-264408 GCA_009831015.1 Picea engelmannii | reverse complement strand
TACACCAAGGTAGTAAAAACATCCTGTCATATAACTCAATACATCATAATGAAAGAAAAGTTTTATCATGTAAATCCAGATCACTTGCGAGCAAGTGTCCTCAAAGAATAAGTTAGGTAAGTGCGCCAGAGCGGGATGTTACAGGCACAAGAGAGAGTTTCCATATCCATATAATAAGTACCATACAAAAGTGTAGCAACTGCAACTACACTACTCTCTCAAACTTGTGCCATACTTAGCTAGTACATCACCAAGAATATCAGTAAGAGTATCACCAAGAATAAAACCAAGAGAATCACCAAGAATATTACTTGATAGGATTAGAGAGAGACCAATACTAAGTGATGACCGTACACCCTTATTACTCCTTGTAGTTGCAGCTGCAGTTGTAACTGCAAATATCCATAATACGTTCACTTTGACTAGGTTTATAAATGAGCTAAAACGTCCTCTATTTATATTAATCTATCCATTGACTTTTCTAGTTGGGTTGACCTGGATTTCTAGTAATTATATTTTATGTTTATCTTTTTCCTGTGGAGCTGAATTGTCTTTCTGGAAGATAATATTATAATATTATTTATTCTGCTAGGTCGAATTGTCTTCTAGGGTTTTCACACATTTGTTGAGGGTTTCCCTTGCTTCTAGAATATTCCATTATAGTCAAAGGTTACATGTGGAGGTTAATACCTCTCGCAGCTACCGTAACATTAACATCCTCTTCATGTTTCTTTCCAACAATCTTTTTAGAGTCAAAATATTTCTAATCTTCCACAATCTCCTAACATTTTTTTTTTTAATTTGAGAATCTTCTCGTATTTGGAAAGGTAATAATGTACAAAACCAAAATACAAATTACATCCCCAAGTCTTCTTCAAATGAAAATACAACATTGCAACATGTTGAAAGGGTGAAAAATATTCATGTTGAAGTTACCGATGATATTCAACATATACTTCCATCTAATATTGTGGGTTACAACAATATTCTTGCTAAATAGGTTGATAATTTTCAACTGATAAGTTCATAATTTGTTCACATTCCTATATATATTAACTACATATTATTATTTTTATGTATGAGTGGCAACATAGAGGTTCAACCCACATACATGGTTTCTTGTGGTTGGAAGTGTCTCCAAACATGGACACATTGGATTGGTCAAACCCTTCTAATGTGCATGCTTCAAAGGCATTTTTTGATAGATATTTAACAGCATGGAATCCACGTGATATTCATCGAGGAAACATAATGGTTCCTCAAATATTAAATTATGATGGATGCATGTTAAATAGTGAACAAATTCTCTCTTCCAATCCTCATGATGTTTATGAGCATTTTTTGAATTGTGTTCAAAGGCATACAAAGTGGAGTACATATTATTGTTTGCAAAAATAGGGGTCTATTATCACATGTCAATAAAATTCTCCATGGGAGGTCCACAATGATTCAATCGTGTTCATAGATGAGAAATGGAAAACTAAATATGAGCATGAGCTAAATGATGATAGGATAAATGTACATAATGTTGATTGTCATCTAGTGGTTTCTCGACATGTTGTCTTGAAATATATTGCAAAGTATGTTTCCAAAGTGGAAAAGAGGTCACAAAGTTATCAATATATGTTGACTAGAATTTCAAATGAAAGTGGCTTAGATGCTCCTAGATTTTGTGCATAAAAAATGTTTCTTGCAGAAACCCTTGTTGATTGTGACATTGGAGCAAAACAAACCTACCATATGTTATTAAATCTACCTCTCATTGTTTCTAGTAGGAAATTATTTTGCTTAAATTTTGGTAGAAAGGTATTCAAGAAAGTATCTAATGGTCCCCATCAATTTTTATCTCTGGATAGTTTTGTTCAATTATATCAAAATTGACGTTCTTTTCTTGAACATTTTTGTATGATAGAAACATTAAGATATTGGACCTTTGATGCAAAACATATGAAATAACAATCGAAACATAGATATATTCGTTCCATTCTTTTCATTTGACTACCATTTTGTAATATTCCCATTGATATTGGCCTCTGTAGTGAAACAAGTATTGAAAATTGGTGGAATTTCTGATATCGAGCATGGCATGTTGATCGGGCCCCTTTATCTTTTGATACCGCTAAAGAATATGAATATTCCCATGAACATGCAGACATTGTTGAAGAAGATTTTGAAGAATGGCTAGTTTTTTGGTAGAATGGACTTTGATATAAGATTTAATTGGTAGCAATCAATGGTTTCAAATTGTGTTGCAAAAGAACCTATAGATTTTATAAAAAATACCCAATCTACGGGTGTTATTATTGAAAATTATCTTAGAGCAATTGCTTCACCAACATCCTTGTTAGAGAAACAATGAATTTCTTTTGATATCATATTATGAAACTTAGTTGAATATGAACATCATAAACCTCTTCACATGATTATGCAAGGCACTGCTGGCACTGGAAAGTATTTTTTATTCATTATATTTCTCATTCTCTTTCCTCTTCAACAACTAATGGTCATAGTCCTTTGTTTTTTCTTCATCCAATAGGAATAGTTTCTTTTAATATACATGCCAAAACAATATATTTCTCTAAAAATTTCTATAAAATATATGTGACTAGTACGAGGGAAGTCTCTTGTAATATTTCAAGAAGAAATGAGGCATATTCAATATATTTTGATTGATGAAATGAGCTTTCTAGGAACACGATTATTGATACGTATATATTCTCAATTACGAGAAGCATTTCCCGAGAACAACTCTTGTCCTTTTCGTGGTAGATCCATCATTCTTATGGGTGACCTTAGTCAATTTCCTCATATGAAAGTAAGCTTGTGTATGAAGGTAATAAATTAGGGAAAGTTTTGTTGAAAAAATTCAACATTATTGTTATTTGGATACAATATTTCGATAGCAAGGAAATCAACCAAGAAAATCCACTTTTCAACAACTCTTGATTAACATAAGAAACGTTGAACCCCTTATTGATGATTGGGATCTTCTTATGTCAAAGGTCGATATGAGTTTGCCTCCTATGGAAAGGATTTTATTTAATTCAACAATTCACTTGTTCCGAACAAATGATTTGGTCACCTTGCATAATAGGAAAATGATTAAATCATTAAATTATCCAATTGCATGATTTGTAGATAAGCATACAAGACAAGCTCAAATTGTTGTTGTTGATGATGACCAATTGGAATGTAAGGTTTTTTTATGCCCTTGGCAATGTGTCATGTTCATATGTAACTTGTGGGTTGAAGTTGGCTTAGTTAATGGTTCACTTGGTTACATTCAAAATATTTTCTATATGTCTGGTACAAAGCCCCCCCAAATTCCAATGTTCAATACTATTCATTTTGATAAGTACATTGGTGTTCCATTTTACAGAAGTAATCCGAACATTGTTCCAATCACACTTGTTACAAGAGGAAATCAGAAACAAATTCCTCTAAAGATGGCATGGGCCCTTACCATACAAAAATCACATGGGTTTACTTTAGATTGGGAAACAATTGATATTGGGAAGAAAGAGTGACAGGGGTTAACATTCACTTCCATATCAAGAGTGAAATCAATAAATGGTTTGTACATATTTCAACCTTTCTCTTTTCAGCGTTACGCTGAGATGAAAAATAATGCTTATGTTACTATTATGAATAAAGCGAAACAATGATTATAGCCATTATCATTGAAAAATACCATGTAAATACTTTAATTCTTCATAAAGTGCATGTGTTTTTTTCATTTTATTGTTATTCGAAATTACTATTCTTGTATTAATCCGTTCTTCACTTTTTTTTATATGTTTTATACCTTAAGTAGTTTCATTTTACTATTTATATAACAAAAGAATCATTCTTTATCTTGTTAAATTTTTTTATTACTAACCGGTAACATTTAAACTATCATATATTACAACACATAACATGTTGCAAGGGAAAAAATGTTAAGATGCCTGTAAATTTCTAATATGCAATCTTCTATGTGTAATCTCGCTTGCTAAACTTTTTTGTAAGTGAGGAAGAATTTTTTTTATTTTCATACACACTTCCTATTTGTATTTTTCTTCTCTAAATGATATTTTTGTCATCCATACTAAAGTTTGTTATTTATTTCTATTTTTCTTGTCCTATGGTTATAGACAACTGAGATGCTTCCAAATTGTTTCATATTTTCATGAAATAATGCAACAAGAAGAATTTATTCATGGCATTCAAAATATGATCACTACCCAACCAGGGATGATTTTAAGGATGGAAATTTATTTTAAAATGTAGAAACCTCGGCGAATCTTACTAATCCCTCATATGCCAAATATAAATGTTTTGCAATATTTTTGTAAAAATATTCAAATTTATAAGGATTTTATATAGTTTTTATAAATTTTTGGTGATTTTTAAGGTAAAATAATTTTATCCTATAGAATTTGGGCGAATCATTTTTAAAATAACGAATCTCGTTTTTGGAAAAACCATGGAAAATTAGCCCATGAGCGAAATCTAGCCCCTAAAATAATCCATGTACCCAACTTGTTATAAACCATTCGACTTATTTGATGAAACTTTGCAGTTTTTGTCTACATTGAAGGAAATGCTATGCACATTTCTACATATTTCTGATAGGGAGGTAGGGAGAAAGTTGAGAAGAGAATGGCTTTAGAGACAACATGGTCATGGTCAATTTGATATTTATTGGTGTTGCAGATGCCACCAATCGAGTTTCAATTTATAATAGGTTTTTGGCATTTTAAGGGTTTTTAATATTTTTTGGGGTTTTGGAAACTTCATTTTATGAAGTTTAAACATAATTATTTCTTGATGCAATTTATTTAAAACTATATATTTTATCCATTTCCTTTTGTGCTCTATGTTATGTAATCATTTGCATTAGTTATTTTTATATTACTCATTAGAATATTATTGTTGCTACTTTTCATAATTTAGATATTCCTTAACATAAAGTTTTCTTATTACTATTCACTTTCACAATATTACATTACATTAAATAAAAGGATATTATTTTTTTTTTATTATGCCATATCATAAAGAAGTCTATGTCTTCAACAATTGTTGCCCATATGTTGCAATGTCACACATTTTTTAAATATCTACACCAAACATTACCTTTATTACTCTTGAAATATTTATATGTGTCATTCCATTTAACTTAATCACTTTATTATTTTTAAATTGTAACAGTGATTTTAATTTATTTTTTTTCTTTTATACATGTCAACTATAGATTATTTCCCCTTCCTACTATGTTTTTACTTTCGATATGTTGTAATGTCTCATATTAATCATAATTTTATTTTATAATAAACAAAATTTCATTACAATAACTTTGTATTCAAGTTGCTCCTGTTTTTACATTTAAAGTTTCACCACTTGAAATAATATTAAATTTAGACTCCTAATTTATGAAAGTTAAACATAATCCCTGAGACTTTTTTATTGATTTCTTTAATGTCAACCTCTCAGATGTCAGATCTCTCAAATAATATTAAGTTACAAGAAATAAATTATTTACTTTTAAATTTCCACTATATCACATTGTTTTATAGTCAACTTATTGAATGTAACGACCCCAATCGTTACGACTACAAGCAAAGAAAAAAGTCCATTTTTTTTTTCATTTTTTGGGTAGGAAGGCAACGACAACAACAGTTAAACCATACAACCTGACGAAGAACATCACGCACGCAGCTCAGGAAACAATCAACAATGACTCAACACACTAACACATTGAGTAATTGGGCGAAACTTGTGACACAAAGGAAAATACACATGACTACTTGCCCAACACAAGGAAGTTGATGCCTACAAGATAAGGGGCAACATCAATAGTCCTGACACATCGTCTTGGTGACTAGTAACTAGAAACCTCTACCATGAGAAAACGAATGTGTCAAGGCATCACAACCAAGTGCCATCATAAAAAACAATGAACAATGCTGACATCGGGAAGTACGGAATCCAATCAGGTTATCATTCACCTCTGTGTGTCAGGGTGCGTGATGGTCCCCTTATGAGGAATCATGCCGTCACCAAACACTAGGCATGACAACAACCATGGTGCAACAACATAACTGGACCCTTGACACAAGTTAAATTCAACGCGCTAGAAGATAAATTGACTATCTAAATACCTGATGATGTAGGAGTATCTCTCCACGTCAGCTAGCCAACCAACCAACCCATGTTAGCGCACACATTCAATGGGAAGAGGCGCAACCTCATTTCAAATCTGAAATTGAATCTAATTAATGTTGTGGGTTGTTGAGCCATGGAGCCATGCCTTTGCGCAGGCATTAGAGTAGATAGCCTTGAATGTTTGTAAGGCTAAGATATAGATCCGATTCTAGACTAGACAACCCATTCAATGTAATTGAATAGGGTAGGTGAGTTTGGAGGGAAGAGCTCAAAGAGACCCCTCATGTAAAAGATTGAGATATCTCATTTGTATTATCAGGAGTAGTATGGAGAGAGAGTTGAAAAGGATACAAGACTCTGTTGAAGTTCGTGCTCAGAACACCTTTTTAAAGAGGCATTTTTATTAATACAAACATAAGAAGTTTTTCCTGCAAGTATTTTTGTGATGAATGAATGTCTATGTGTGTTATTTATATGTTGTAGATGTATGTTGTAGGTATGCATTTGCAGGGGTTGTTTGATTTTAGGGTTAGAGGTATTTAAGGCTTTACACCAGGAGGGTGTGACAGAACGTTGCGGGTTCTGATAGTCGTGCATAGAGGGTGCATTTATGAATTATGAGGGTTCAGACAAAGGCATGCCAGGAGGGAACAACAGCTAAAATCATCAACTCAGAAGAATACCTCAAGGTTGTTGAATACCTTGGAGGTAAGGTTGTGTATGAGAGACACAGTTTCATATAGAAACTCTGTTGTGAGTTCTATAGAGCTCTGCCAGGTGGGCATTGAGCATATGCACATGTTGCATTGAAGAAGAACTCTGTTGTGAGTTCAAGGAGAACCAGAATCACTAAGGATTCTGAGAGATCTACCAAGAGGGCATTGAGTAGGTGCATAGGGTGCACAGGAGAGGACAAAACTGTTGGATGTTTTTTGAGAAGACACTCTGCCAGGTGGGCATTGAGTAGATGTGCAGATAGAGCACAGAAGGAAGAACTCTTTGAGTTCTGAAATTGAAGAAGAGTCCATGGAGGGATCTTCACAGGGTTTTTGAAAACCTTGAAAGACTCAGCAATAGGTTTCTTGAGCGAAGGATTGGCAGGAGGGCATCATAAATTCTCCATATGAAGGAGAAGGAAAAAAGGAATGAGTTCCTTAGAAGTTTGAGTAACGGGAAAGCTCGGAAGAGATATCACTTTGCATGCAAAGACTCTGCATGGAGCACAGAAGTCAAAGAATTCTTTAAGTATTCGAAGGGATAAAGCTCAGGAGGAACAATGTCATTGAGAACGCAGGAAAGACTCAAGGTAAAGAGTTTGTAGAGGAGAGGAGCAAAGGTTGAGGCCTTTTTCACATGGATAATTCTTCCAAGTTTGGGAAGAAAGCACAGAAGCTCAGGAGGAAGCATAGATGTCGTCAGATCAGTCAAAGAGTGCAGATTTATCAGGATTTTGGACTTCAGGATTTCAGAGGTCCTGATGACGAGAGGTCGGGACGCTTCATAGTGAAAGTCCTGAAATAGAGAAAGGATCACAACTGTCCATTGGAAGGAGGACACGTGTCACAAGATCACCCATTTCAGGGATTCAGACATTGGGAAACACAGAGGGAAGTTTTTTTTCGGCTTTGCACCTGGCGAAGTCCCAAAATGATCTGGACCATCCATCTGTGGAGGACACGTGGCGGAGATGGAGAGCCCATCAGTATTTTGGCTACCGGGGATTCAAGTTGACAGAGGGTTTTGTCACAGGGGGTCACAAGTTGCGAAATCACGAAATGGCGATGACCATCCATCTGAGGGAGGACACGTGGCAGCAATCCAGGATTTTAGAAAAAACCTTGAAAGGAAAGGCCATTTCTGCAAATCAGAAATCGAGAATTCAGGAGTTCCGTTGACAAGAGGTCAGGCTCTCACAATGATAAGTCCCAAAAGGAATAGGACTGTGGTCATATGGGAAGTGGTCATATGGGCCAAAGCATAGCCCAGGGGGCTAATTACTGTGAATGTCATTTCGGTGTTTTGGTATTTCGGTGATCGGGAGATTGAGAAGACAGAGGTTCTCGACATCAGAACTCTAAGAGTCTTGAAACCCAAAATTTGGTTCCTGTCATGGAAAAGGGGAGAGATCACAAGAGAAAAGACTGTGAGAAATAGAGAAGGATCTATGGATTGGGTTGATTGAGATTCCAGCAAGGCATCAAAAGAGCCTCTTCGGCTCGGGGAAGCGATTGAACGATCCTATGAGCGGACTTCGGCCTGAGGGTTAGAAGGGGTCTGCGTCAAGTGTGGTATCAAAGCTTGATTTTGTTTGTATATCTCAGGCAGAGTAAGCTAGGGAAAATGATTACTCTAATATACACCAAGTTTGGTATCAGATCTTGACTCTATTTGTACATTGAAGACAGAGGAAGCATGAAGAGAAGGAGAATACTCCGATACACATCAGTTTGGTATCAGAGGTAGCTTGCAGGAACAGGTAGAGAGAAGGGAAAGGAAGACAGAGTGATGGATACTCTATGATGGTTGTTTGCGGGTAGGAAAAAATCAAGGAGACAGTCGTGAAGGCTATTGAAGAGGCTGGAAACACTCAAGGGTACAGAGTGATAGCAACAGGTTTTCCAGGAGGGCAGACAGATACATCAAGATGGCTACAAAATGCTATATGAGTGCTGGAAGGAAAGACCTAGAGCTGATGAGAAAAGTTGAATGGGATAAAGAGATTGTTGAGATGAGGGCAAGGATGGATGAACTTTCATTTGAGATGCAGCAGAATGCCAAGTCACGATGGGTATATGAATGGCCCATGAGGAAGGCGAAGGAAAAATGGCCAGTCAAGGAGTTGATGGCTAAAAGACAGTGTAGGCTGTTAAGAGGATGGTTGAGGCATGCTGAAAACCTCGACGGACCTAAGGAGATGGTTCGGGTATGTGAACTAGAGACTGGGAGAAACCTCGGTAGTGAATATGAATTGGGATCAGTTGAAGATCTCAAGGATTGCCAAGAAGATAGTCAGGAAATTCCCAATTTCCAGGAGGGAAAAGAGTTGAGATTACTGAGGGATATCACAGACTGTCATGAGGACAGCTAGGGAATTTCACATTGCCAAAAGGGCAATGTTATGAGGTCACTGTGGGATCTCATGGACTGCCAGGAGGGCAGCAGAAAAATCCCAATTTGCCAGGTGGGCATGGGAACAGAAATGAGGCTATTTGAGAGTCTCATGGACTCAAAGGTGAGTTCGAATCAGCCCGAGGATATGACAAAGAAGATGAGCTCAGAGATGGATTTGGATCAGTAGATGCAGCTGATAGAGAAGGAAGATTGGAGAAATCTTCTAATGATTGGGGGAATTGAAATATTCCTACCATATAGCCAAGATGAGGCATAAATTTGTGTTGCAGAAGAAGCAACAAAAATAGGAGGAAGACAGCCAACAATGACTATCAAAGAAGAATTGGAGCAGGTGTTAGAAGCTTCCCAAGTAGGGGAAGAAGATGAGCATTCTGAGGAGTGGCTCGATACTTTCAGCCAGGAAGCTGAAGAGATTGCAACATTGGAGCTTGCAGAAGCTGAAGAAGAAGAGGAAAAAAACATGATCTTTGTTGATCTGTGTGAACAGATGGAAGGCCTGGAGAGAAGGGTGATAGTGCAAGGCCTACACATCCAACAGATGACGTCGGGAATAGATGAAGAGGATGGCATGGGAGATCATTGTGATCTGTCCATCTGCAGAAAAGTTTTGTAGCAGAGGAGACTCCAAGAACAGAGCCAACCACTGGAGAAACTGGACGAAGTGATCAAGAATATCAGGAGGCTGATGGTAGATTCAGAAGAGATTGCCAACAAGGAGAAGCTGGGTAGAAAAGCAGCAGCAACAACAGTGTAGTAGAAGCAACAACAGTAGGGAGATGGAGCAGATGAACAACTCCAAAAGTTTGTTTGGGATCCAGGAGGATTTCAATAGCTGATATGGGAAGCTCATGAGCAGGAGATCATGAATTTTGCAGTTGAGGAGTATGACGTAGGAGCATCTCTCCATGTCATCCATCCAGCCAGCCAGCCAACGTTAGCGCACACATTCAATGGGAAGAGGTGCAACCTCAATTCAAATTTGAAATTGAATGTAATTAATGTTGTAGGTTGTTGAGCCATGGAGCCGTGCATTTTCATAGGCATTAGAGTAGATAGCCTTGAATGTTTTTAAGTATGAGATCTAGATCCAATTCTGGACTAGATAGCCCATTCAATGTAATTGAATAGGGTAGGTGAGTTTGGAGGGAAGAAATCAAAGGGCCCCCTCATGTAAAAGATTGAGAGATCTTCTTTGTATTATCAGGAGTAGTATGGAGAGAGAGTTGAGAAGGAGCCAAGATTTTGTTGAAGTTTGTGCTTAGAACACCTTTGTAAAGAGGCATTTTTATTAATACAAACATAAGCAGTTTTTTCTGCAAGTATTTCTGTGTTGAATGAATGTCTATGTGTGTTCTTTATATGATGTAGATGTATGTTGTAGGTATGCATTTGTAGGGGTTTTTTGATTTCAGGGTTAGAGGTCTTTGAGGCTTCACACTAGGAGGGTGTGACAGAACACTGCGGGTTCTGATAGCCATGCACAGAGGGTGCATTTTTGAATTCTGCAAGTTCAGACAAAGGCATGCCAGGAGGACACAATAGCTGAAATCATCAACTTAGAGGAATACCTCAAGGTTGTTGAATACCTTGGAGGTAAGGATGTGTATGAGAGACACAATTGCAGACAAAAACTCTGTTGTGAGTTCTGTAGAGCTATGCCAAGTGGGCATTGAGCATATGCACAGGTTTCATTGAAGAAGAACTTTGCTGCAAGTTCAAGGAGAACCAGAATCACTAAGGATTCTGAGAGCTCTGCCAAGAGGGCATTGAGAAGGTGCATAGGGTGCATAGGAGAGGACAAAACTACTGGATGTTTTGTGAGAAGACACTCTGCCAGGTGGGCATTGAGTACATGTGAAGATAAATCACATAAGGAATAACTCTTTGAGTTTTGAAATTGAAGAAGAGTCCATAGAGGGATCTTCGCAGGGTTGCTGAACACCCTAAAAGACTCAGCAATAGGTTTCTTGAGCGAAGGATTTCCAGGAGGGCATCAGAAATTATCCATCTAAAGGAGAAGGAAAAAAGAACCAAGTTACTTAGAAGTTTGAGTAACAGGAAAGCTCGGAAGAGATAACACTTTGCGTGCAAAGACTCTGCAAGGAGCGCATAATTCAAAGAATTCTTTAAGGATTCGAAGGTATCAATCTCAGGAGGAACAACGTCGTTGAGAATGCAGGCGAGACTCAAGGTAAAGAGTTCACAGAGGAAAGGAGCAAAGGTTGAGGCCTTTTGCACATGGAGAATTCTTCCAAGTCCAGGAAGAAAGAGTAGAATCTCAGGAGGAATCATAGCTATCATCGGATCAACCAAAGAGTGCAGAGTTATCGGGATTTTATACTTCAGGATTTCAGAGGTCCTGATAACGAGAGGTCGGGACACTTCACATTGAAAGTCACGAAATAGAAAAAGGATCGCAACTGTTCGTTGGAAGGAGGACACGTGTCGCGAGATCACCCATTTCAGGGATTTGAACATCGGGAAACATAGAGGGAAGATTTTTTTCAACTTCACACCTAGCGAAGTCCAGAAATGATCTAGACTGTCCTTCCATGGAGGACACATGGAGAATATCGAGAGTCCATCAGTATTTCGGGTTCATGGATTTAAGTTGACAGAGGGTTGTGTCACACGGGGTCACAAGTCACAAAATCATGAAATGATGAGGACCGTCCATCTGAGGGAGGACACGTGGCAACAATCCAGGCTTTCAAAAAAAATCTCGAAAGGAAAGGCCATTTTGGCAAATCGAAAATTGAGAATTTGGGAGTTCCGTTGACAAGAGTTCAGGCTCTCGCATTGATAAGTCCCAAAATAAATAGGGCTACAGTCATATGGGCCAAAGCATAGCCCAGGGGGCTAATTGTTGTGAACGTCATTTCGACGTTTCATCATTTCGGTGATCGAGAGATCGAGAAGACATAGGTTCTCGACATCAGAAATCTAAGAGTCCTGAAACCCAAAATTTGGTTCTTGTCATGGAAAAGGGGAGCGATCGCATGAGAAAAGGCTATGAGAAATAGAGAAGGACCTGTGGATCGGGTTGATTGAGATTCCAGCAGGGAATCAAAAGAGCCGCTTCGGCTCGGGGAAGCGATTGAATGATCCTATGAGTGGAGTTTAGCCCGAGGGTCATAAGGGGTCTACGTTACCTGACAACTAACCCTAGGACCCAATCGACAAGTCAAAAAGACGACTATGACATTCTTGCAACACAATAATTTCCTTGCGCAACAAAATCAATTGTACATATTAAATGATTATTATTAAAAGAATAGATCGCTACAACTATATTCCAATTCCCAATATTAGATAAGTATATATCACTTTCCTTTACAACTGAAATCACTATCTTGTATAATTGAAAGTATAAGAATTCATTGTCTTAAATCACTATTTAAAACTGAACTAGATCGTTATCTTATGAAATTTCGCTATCTTTTAAAATTGGAACTATATATCGAATAAAATTGTTTTACCGCAACTGAAATAATATATTATTCACATAACAATAAATTGATTACAATGTAATTGATGTGAGTTATCAATCCAATACATCGTTGGCATGTAAGTCACTGTCACATAACTCACAACTTAAAAATAAAAAGGAATGACTAGGAAATAACACTATAATCGTTGTCTAAATAAAGAGTTAATCATATATATATATATTTCGCTGGCATAGAGCATTATAATTTCATTGTGTATGACATTGTCAACAATATTGAAATGGAGTCAGATAAATTGAAAGGTAGGACTGAAAAATGTATTGAAACGCATGCATATATATCTATGGAAGATATATAAGAACTCATAACCTAATCATTAAGTGAAGGTAGAACGATAAAAAACAAATGTAGGCATACATAACCTTGCTATCCTTCACTATCCCTCAAATTGAAACAATATAATAATTCACTATTAAACTAGTACAAGTATAATAATTCATTATACTTTAACCAAAACAAATATATAATAAATCACTAATTAAACTGGAGCAACGCAATAATTTTTTTGTCTCTTAACATGTGAAATTGCTGCTATATAAAAATAAAAATTACTTGTATACAACCTCTATAGAATTGTTGTCAATATTACTGTCAATCATATCCATAGATAAATGAATATTGTTTGTCAGATAATCAATAAAAATCGTTGTCATTCATAACCTCGTTCAAGTATTGAAATTGTTGTCAACGATTACTGTCAACGAGTATGATATCACTGTGTAAAGGTAGAACATGAAATATAATCTTGCTGTCAAAGTTTTACGCTGGGTAAATAACAATTAGTTGTCTAATAATGTAAATGGGACGAGGACGCAGTCAACCCAGCTGTCATTTACCACGCTGTCATTCCAATATTTATTTTTTAAATTCACAGTAGAGATACATATCTATGTGTATGATTAAATTCTCTAACACTAAAATGCTAGAAACATGTGACTGTCACAAATTTTATTAAAACAATATCAATGTCTAGCCATCAAATGGGGATTCACTACCTAAAACATAATGCTTATTATTACACAATCCAAAATGTTATTTATTACCCCAATATGGTTAATCTTTTAGTCAATATATATTAAAACATAGTCAGGTATTATTAAAATCAATAAATTTTGTTGTGTGCTATCTAAAACACAAACAATGTATAATCTGTCAGACACAACAAATGAGTGTAGGATAACATAGGATTTATATACTCAATCGTAGTCTAAGATGCTTGTATTAAATGTTGTCTCTTAAACCAATCAAACATTGTCTCTCTACTCATTATGATGTAAGTTATGATGATGTCTATTCAAATGTTGGGTAAAACGAAAAAGGGAAAAAACAAAAGGGAAGTGTATGCCTAAAAAGGACGATTTCAGTTGTGGGAATGGTTTCAGATATAAATGCATAGGATGGTAAAACTGCAGGTAAAAGAACATGTAAAATCCCTATCAATACACCTATTAAAATTGCAGTAAAATTTTACTCAATATATAATGAAATCATGCAAGTTCGCAGTCAATGAAGTAAGTAAAATAAAAACGTTGTTTGAAGGTTCAATATCAATCTCCAATAGGTAAAATAAAAAGGGACGTTGTCATACAATTGGCTACTGTCAATAAATAAATTCAATTGCGGTCACAAATAGTTAAAAACAACAATGTCATACAATGGTTAACCGTCAAATAAATAAACTCGAATCACAATCACTTTTAGTTTAAAAAAAACATTGTCATTCAAGTGGTTAACCGTCAGATAAATAAATTCGAATCACAGTCATGATTAGTTAAAAAAAAGCGTTGTCATTCAAGTGGTTAAACACTGAGATTTTCCATTCAAGAGCTGGGAACTATCATTAAAATCGCAGAGAATAAAATGTTGTCTGAAAATGCATAAGTGATATAACAAAGGAGAGGGTGTTGAGTTGATCATAGAGAGAAAAGATAACAATATGGAGAGATATTCAATCACAATAACTCGCAAGACAATCATTCAACCAGGAAACAATTGACTTAGAGATAAGTAAGGCTAGACATCGGGGCAGAGATTATCCTTCACTCATCATCCATGCATAGAAAAGCAGGGTATTAGAATATATAGGTCTATAAACACTGAAGTGACGATAGTTGATTTGGCTCCTAACTAACTTCTTAGGCATGGACTGATGACCTAGGGATAAGGGAGGAAATATAAAGCACAATCTATTCATAAAAATCATTAAAACCCACACAGATAAGTTACTGAAATCGGAAATTGGGTTCGCCAAGGGAAATCCATTCAACAAGAAACAAGCAAGGGAATTAAAATACATAGGAAGGCAGGTGCTAGACAACGCATGGAAATGAAATCTTAAATGAGCATAGATAAATAACATGAGTAAAATTAAATTCATTGCAAGTAATAATTAAACCAACGTACCTTAGCCAAATGTGATTGCTTAACAGTTTATGTCCCACGTGCTCCATCCAGATTCCACTTGCTGACCGATGTGACCTCAACGATACCTCCCAACCAACATTAGGGTTACTCTTATTCCCCCTAATCCCCCCGAGCCAAAAAGGGGCAACACACACTATACCATAGAACATATAGCACCCAACTCACCTCGCAAGGTCGTGCTACCACTCATTACACAAGCTGGGTATCGAAACTCCTACAAGATAAGTGAGTCAACTCATAAATTCAGCAGCGTAACTCTATGCATAAAAATCAGATCCATACTCATCCTCCCCCATCCTTTTTATAGTTTTTTTAAGTAATTTCTTTCCCAAATTTCCATTTAATTTTTTTTCATTATTTTAATCAGAAAAAACCTCCCTCGTACACATGTCACCCATCCCCCTAGTTGCACCATAAATTAATTTCATTATTTGTTTAATTATTCCTATTTCCCTCGCCCACTAAAAAGCATTCCTAAAAATGTTTCTTGGTGTCCCAATATTCCCTTACACATTTTAAATGACTTATGCCTTTACTAAATTCCTATTTGAGTTCATAATTAGAAGGTTCTTAAAGGAAAGATTCCTTACTATGTGAGAGAGTCATCTTTTTCCTTACGTTTTCCTTTTTCTTTATGTTTCCCCTTTTTCCCCTTAGTTTCCTATTTCTTTTAAGTTTCCTTCTTTTCCCTTTTTAACTAAAACTCAAATTAGCAAGTGTAAAAAAACCACCTCTTTCCCCTTTTTCTTTTTAAGTAATAAAATTTAATTAGCATATGTAGATAAAACAATCATTTCGCTTTTAAAATTTCAATCCCCCAATATAATTTGATTTTAATATATTAATTGAATTTCTTACCCCCTTATCGTTAAATGTTTAATTATGATTATTATTTTTGACCACAAGTGTCACTTAGACCTAGATTTTAATTTCCTAGGTTGGGCAACATTTTTATTAGGGATTTTTTTTTTTAAATCTTATTTGTCACATCCTTCGTTCTAAGGCCGTCTAGGTTTATTCACTTACCAATTAAAAACATGAAGTTCCCTTCATGATGCACTAGGTGCTCTAATGGTGCCACTCACCTCTTTCTTTTTTTCTTGCACAAAGTGTCGTTCAGGACGCACTATGTGTTCCAAGGGTGCCACTTGCCTCTTTCCTTTTTCCTTGTGCGACATTCCCTACAGGACACACTATGTGCTCCAAGGGTTCCACTCGACTCTTGAATGACTTGTTAGACATCAAAAAACTTTGGAATCAATACTCTGTTAGGTGATATTGTGGGAGACTAAGAGCCTCTAAGGAATAAGGTCCCTTCCTTATTGAGCGGACCTTAGAATCATCATGAGTGACTGTCATAGTCTGCCCTCATGACATCGTGGGTATTCTCGAACTAGGTAATCATTAACCTATAGTTTGAGCCACGGTGGTAGTGCTAGTAGGCTATGGCAGGGCTACTGTCCACACTTCTCCCTCAAGTCTCTAGTTGTCGTGCATGACCCCTCTACTCCACATGTGAGTCTAGTCGGCAAGCTATCGTCAGCCTGCATCATCAAGGAATCATGTCAGAAATGATAATCAATCATCATAACATCTAATCAGATGTGAATATGTCATATCAACAATAATAAAACCCCAATAGTCCACTCCCTGACTCGATATGGAGTCCAAGGTGTTTCATTGATGCCTCTGCATCCTCGAGGTCCAAGTCTTGCACAATCAGGAGAACCTAGACAATAACAAATGTCTATGTAAATACAAAAAATAACGTATAATCGTATCCATAATTCTTCATAATCATAATAAAATGATCAATAATATAATAATTTGGATCACTTGCAAGAAAGTGTCCTCCAAGAATAAGTTCTCTCAGTGCATGCACGAGCGGGATGTTACATACACCCCCTCTTGGTCTAAACTTCGTCCCAAAGTTTCACAGTATATAAGTTATGAAATAATGTGTATCAAAATATCATAAGTCTATCTATCAAACAAAAATGGAAACTGTTGGCGAATATCATATGCATCCACCCAGGTCGCGTAGTGCGGACTATAGTTGTCCCACTGGACCTTGACCTGATATACTGTTCGACACCATAGTTGTCAAATGCGATGATCCAGGATGCAGATTGACTCAGTCGTGAGAACATCCTCATCAAATACCTGCAAGGAACTCATGTCAATAACATGTGTAGGATCACTAATATAATGTCTCAAAATAGATACGTGAAAAACATCATGCATACGCCCCACAAAATCAGGCAAGTCTAGTCGATAGGCGACGAGCCACTTCTTTTCCACAATATTGAAAGGTCCCACGAACCTAGGAGAGAGTTTAGAATCCTATTTCTTTTAAGTTTCCCTCTTTTCCCTTTTTAACTAAAACTCAAATTAGCAAGTGTAGAAAAACCACCTCTTTCCCCTTTTTCTTTTTAAGTAATAAAATTTAATTAGCATATGTAGATAAAACAATCATTTCGCTTTTAAAATTTCAATCCCCCAATATAATTTGATTTTAATATATTAATTGAATTTCTTACCCCCTTATCGTTAAATGTTTAATTATGATTATTATTTTTGACCAAAAGTGTCACTTAGACCTAGATTTTAATTTCCTAGGTTGGGCAACATTTTTATTAGGGATTTTTTTTTTAAAATCTTACTTGTCACATCCTTCATTCTAAGGCCGTCTAGGTTTATTCACTTACCAATTAAAAACATGAAGTTCCCTTGATGACGCACTAGGTGCTCCGATGGTGCCACTCACCTCTTTCTGTTTTTCTTGTGCAACGTGTCGTTCAGGACACACTATGTCCTCCAAGGGTGCCACTTGCCTCTTTCCTTTTTTCTTGTACGACGTTCCCTACAGGACACACTATGTGTTCCAAGGGTTCCACTCGACTCCTGAATGACTTGGTAGACATCAAAAACCTCTGGAATCAATACTCTGCTAGGTGATATTGTGGGAGACTAAGAGCCTCTAAGGAATAAGACCCCTTCCTTATTGAGCGGATCTTAGAATCATCATGAGCGACTGTCGCAGTCTTCCCTCACGGCATCGTGGGTATTCTTGAACTAGGTAATCGTTAACCAATAGTTTGAGCCACGGTGGTAGTGCTAGTAGGCTATGGTAGGGATACTATTCACACCTCTCCCTCAAGTCTTTGGTTGTCGTGCATGACCCCTCTACTCCACATGTGAGTCTAGTCGACAAGCTATCATCAGCCTGCATCATCAATGAATCATGTCAGAAATGATAATCAATCATCATAACATCTAAAAATATGTGCATATGTCATATCAACAATAATAAAACCCCAATAGTCCACTCCTTGACTCGATCTGGAGTCCAAGGGGTTTCATCGATGCCTCTGCATCCTCGAGGTCCAAGTCCTTCACAGTCAAGAGAACCCAGACAATAACACATGTCTATGTAAATACACAAAATAACATATCATCATATCCATAATTCTTCATAATCATAATAAAATGATTAATAGTATAAAAGTTTGGATCACTTGCAAGCAAGTGTCCTCCAAGAATAAGTTCTCTAAGTGCACGCACGAGCGGGATGTTACATACACCCCCTCTTGGTCTAAACTTTGTCCCAAAGTTTCACAGTATATAAGTTCTGAAATAATGTGTATCAAAATATCATAAGTCTATCTATCAAACAAAAATGGAAGCTGTTGGCGAATATCATATGCGTCCTCCCAGGTCTCATAGTGTGGACTATATTTGTCCCAGTGGACCTTGACCTGATATATTGTTCGACATCGTAGTTGTCAAATGCGATGATCCAGGATGCAGATCATCTCAGCCATGAGCACATCCTCATTAGATACCTGCATGGAACTCATGTCAATAACATGTGTAGGATCACTAATATAATGTCTCAAAATAGATACGTGAAAAACATCGTGCATACGCCCCACAAAATCAGGCAAGTCTAGTCGATAGTCCACGGGCCACTTCTTTTCTACATTATTGAAAGCTCCCACGAACCTAGGAGATATTTTAGAATCCTTTCCAAACTTGATCAAACTCTTATGCGGTTTTACCCACAAGAATAATCGATCTCCAACTTCATAACTATGGTCAACACGGTGCGCATCGACATAACTCTTCTGCCAATCTTGCACTTCTTTGATCTTTTGTCTTATTGTTTTCATTTGATATTCCATTTCTTGGATCACTTCTGGTCCCACCAGGACCCTATCCTCAACTGGATACCAACTCAAAGGCATCCCACATGGTTTCCCATAAAGAAACTTGAAAGGCGCCATCTTAATGGTGCTTTGGTAACTGTTGTAATATGAGAATTCTACCAGTGGAAATAATTCTTCCCAACGCTTCTGTTGGTCCATCAAATACATGCGCAACATGTCTTTGAAGATTTTGTTTTTTCGGTCAGTCTGCCCGTCTGTCTCCGGGTGATACGCAGTACTAAAGTTAAGTTGGGTTCCCAAGGCCCCTTGGAAACTAGTCCAAAATCATCTAGTAAACAATGATCCTCGATCGGATATAATTCTCTTAGGCATGCCATGTATCCTTACAATATCACTAATGAAAAATCTAGCTATGTTAGGTGCCTAATACGTCATATGCACAGGAATAAAATTAGCACTCTTCATAAGAGTGTCGACTACCACAAAAATCGAGTTGTGTCTCCTTGCCGTCAGTGGCAATCCAACAATGAAATCCATCGAAATAACTCCCATTTTGATTCTGGAATAGCATGTGGTTGTAGTAATAATGTTGGATGTTTATGTTTAGCCTTCACCTACTGACATTCTAGACATCTGGCTAAGTAGTTGACCATGTATTCCTTCATTCCTTTAGAGAATAATAAGGGTTTAAGGTCTACCCTCATCTTCATAACTCTAGGATGAGCCATGTACACTGCTCTATGAGCCTTGTTTAGGATCAAAATCCTCAACTCATTATTTGGTGGTACATAAATTAAATTTTTAAATCTCAATAATCCATCGTTGTGAAACGTAAATCCTTCAAATCTTGGCACCATCATTGTGTTTTGTCCGATAAAATCCTTGACCTTTTTGTACCAGTCATCGTCGCGTTGTAAAGTTAGAATATTTTCATGTAGATTCGTCTGAAGAGGAAACACTGAAAAGATGTGTGGTATCCGACTCAATGCATCTGCCACTCGGTTCATTATTCCCTTTATGTAAGTAATCTTGAAATCGTACTATCTAAGAAATTCCGTCCAACGTCATTGTCACATATTCAAGTTGATTTGCGTAAAGATGTGTTGTAGTCCACAATGGTCTCTTTTTAGTTCAAATTTTCATCCAATAAGGTAGTGTCTCCAAACCTTCAAGGCATATACTATGGCTAACAACTCCAAGTCATGCATCGCATAGTTATTCTCATGCCTTCTCAACTTTCTTGATATGTAAGCGATCACTCGACTGTCTTGCATCAAGACTTCGCCTAAGTCTTCCTTGGATGCATCAGTGCATACCAAGAATTCCGCATCCATGTCAAGGACCTTGAATATCGGTTCCATTGTCAACATATCTTTGAGCCTCCCAAATGCCTCTGCACATTTCTTGTTCCAAACAAACTTCTTTTTCTTCTTCTGCAATTTAGTGATCGGATTTACTATCTTAGAAAATCCCTCGACGAACCGTTGATCCTGCTAAACCCATGAATCTACGCACTTCCGGGACATTCGTTGACATAGGCCATTCCATAATAGCCTCGAACTTACCTGGATCCATGATGATACCTTCATCTGATATGACATGCCCTAAGTAGTGAATCTTCGATTGATAAAATGAGCATTTAGACAGTTTTCCATACAATTTAGTCTCTCGTAGAAACTATAGTACCAAGCAGAAGTGATCATCATGATCCTCCATCGTCCGAGAGTAAATCAAGATATCTTCAGTGAATACTTGGACGAACTTGTCCAAGTAGTCACAGAATACCCCGTTCATCAAAATCATAAATACCTCTAGGGAGTTTGTCAGTCCAAATGGTAAAATATTAAACTCGTAATGTCCAAACCTCGTCTTAAAGGTGGTCTTAGGGAAGTCATCCTCCTTGATCCATAACTGGTGATACCTTGATCTCAAGTCGATCTTTGAAAACACCATCACACCCTTCATCTGATCAAACATATCATCAATCCTTGGAAATGGATATTGATTCTTGATCGTTTCTTTGTTCAATTGATGGTAGTCAATGCAGAGTCTCCATGACCCATCCTTATTTCATATGAAAATAATAGGCATACCACACGGTGACACACTTGGACATATAAGTCCCAGGTCCAACAACAAATCCTTCATTTTCATTCTCAACTCCTATAACTCTGGGGTCAACATACGATAAGGCGTTCTTGCTATCGGTTCGGTTCTGGGTTTTAGGTCTATGGTAAACTCCAATTCCCTCTCCAGCGGAATCCCAGGTAACTCCTTCGGGAAGACGTTCGTAAACTCTCTTACCATTGGAAGGTGTTCTAAACCTTCCACTACTCCCTTTTCATTTAATGCAAGGATCACATAAATATTACACCCCTTGTGGATTCTCTTTTGTAGCTACAATGAAAATATGAACCTCAGGGAAACTCCTTGGTTCTAACCTACAATCACACATCTCTATCCCTCATCATTGACCAAGATCAACTATTTTATCTTACAGTTGAGTATTACCTCATGCGATTCCAGCCAATCCATACCAATCACGACGTCATAAGATCCTAAGATCGTGACATACATGTTGGCCCTGGTGACAAACTCTCCCAGGTTAAGGGTACAACCTGTAACCTTCCCTCCAACCTTCTGTTTGGCTCCCGAATCCATATCTACAAAGCTAAATTCATCATGTTCGATTTCTTTTACCTTAATTCTTTTTAGCACTACACCTGAAATGAAACTCTGGGTAGCACCAGGATCTATCAAAATACTAAGGATTTGGTCAACGACGGTACCTGACATCTTGAGCATAGTTGACTGGTGCTCTACCTGGCGGTTATTCACTGTTGCATGAATATGATGGGACTTTCCCAAATCTCCCAAGGTAGTGGGTCTGACTGATCCAGATGCTCTAGTCCTCTCCACTAGGCAGTTGCGCTGGTAGTGTGGATCCCCACATTTCCAACACCCCTTCTTCGGTCTAGTACTCCTGGTACCCGAAGTAGAAGTTGACAGCCCACCAACATAGAATCCTTTTCTGTTCTGTTGAACAGGACGAAACAGTTGTTTTTGCAGCCGACGCTCCTGCTGATGTTGTGGTCCTAGGTAAGGAGTCTGTTGCTGATGCGATGGTCGCTGAGGTTTAGTGAAAGTGTATCCTCTCTAGAATCCATGATATCCTAGTGAGTGCCTAGCTAGCGTCTGATGCTGCTGCATACCAAATGACACCTGCCTTGCTGGTCTTGTTGGAGTCTGGCTCTAGACCCCGCTGATAAGATCCTCCTCTGCTATGAGGGCCTTCTGGAGGACATCATGCAAGGTTTGAGGCACCAGAATCAAAATATTTTCACGTATGCTAACATTAAGGACAAACAATAACCTGTTGAGCTTAAGTTTCTCAGTATTCAAGTGTAGAGCATATCGAAGAAACTCTGTAAAATGGGCCTCATACTCAGGCACCATACGTTCGCCCTGTCACAAGGTGTTGAATTCATTGAGATGACGCTCAATGAATTCCTTTGATAGGTACCTCTCTCAGAACCATTTCTCAAACAATTCCCATGACACATACTCGATGGCCATTTTCAATTGTGGCAGGAGCATCTTTCACCATAGAAGAGCACTCGCCTTCAGTTGAAAGACTGTCATGCATACCTTCATGTTGGAGGTATAGTCGTGAAGTGAAAATCACATCGCCATATTATCCAACCATGCCTCGAAGACTGCGTCATCCATGGCACCAAATAAATCAATAAATTTGACCTTATCGAGTTCGCGGTGAATTCTACCAGTACGGAAGGGAGCACGTGGTGGACCCTCAGCGGGTGCCGATGACCTGGCCTCATCTCTGTCCAAACAGATGATCAGTGCCTCAGACATACATTGAAAGGACCTCATCACCCCAACCACATCACCCACCACTATCTTCTCCTGCCCAACAACCTATTTGTCTCCTTGGGGGTTAGACCCCTCAGGCATGGATGATACTGGGGTTAGACCCCATCGTCTGCCTCTACGACATCCTCTAACCATGATTACCTGTACAAATACAAGTCAACTTAATTAGTAACATTATAATCAAATATCACATCTACGAAAGCCTTAGTGATCCCAAGTCACGGGTCGAACCCACTCTGATACCATATGTAATGACCCCAATCATTACGACTACAAGCGAAGGAAAAAGTGCAATTTGTTTTTTTTTTTGGGCAGGAAGGCAACAACGACAACAATTAAACCATACAAACTAACGACGAACATCATGCATGTAGATCAGGAAAAAAACAACAACGACTTAATACACTAGCACATTGAGCAATTGGGTGAAACATGTGACACAAAGGACAATACACATGACTACCCACCCGACATAAGGAAGTTGATACCTACAAGCCAAGGGAAAACATCAACAGTCCCAACACAATTTCTTGGCAACCAGTAACTAGAATCCTATACGACGAGAAAATGAACGCGTCAAGGCATCACAACCAAGCGCCATCATAAAAAACACCGAACAATGCCCACATCGGGAAGTACTGACTTCAGCCAAGTTATCATTCACCTCTATCTGTCAGGGCACGCGATGGTGCCCTCATCAAGAATCATGTCGTCACCAGACAATAGGCGTGACAATAACCATGGCGCAACAACATAGTTGGACCCTTGACACAAGTTAAATTCAATGCACTAGGAGATCAATTAACTATCTAAACACCTAACGAATAACCCTAGCACCCAATCAACAAGCCAACAAGATGACTATGACATTCTTACAACATAATAATTTCCTTGCGCAAAAAAATCAACTGTACATATTAAATGATTATTATTAAAACCAATAGATCGTTGCAACTATATTCCAATTCCCAATATTAGATAAGTATATATCTCTTTCCTTTAGAACTAAAATCATTATCTTGTAGAACTGAAACTATAAAAATTCGTTGTCTTAAATCACTATTTAAAACTGAACTAGATCGCTATCTTATGAAATTTTGCTATCTTTTAAAACTGGTACTATACATCGAATAAAATCCTTTTAGTGCAACTAAAATAATAGATTATTCACATAACAATAAATCAATTACAATGTAATTGATGTGACTTATCAATCCAATACTTCGCTGACATGTAAGTCATTTTCACATAACTCACAACTTAACAATAAAAAAGAATGACAAGGAAATAACACTATAATCATTGTATAAATAAAGAGTTAACCATATATATGTATGTATATATATTGTTGGCATAGAGCATTATAATTTCATTGTGTATGTCATTGTTAACAATACTGAAACACAGTCAGATATATTGAAAGGTAGGCTTGAAAAATGTATTGAAATGCATGCATATATATGTATGGCAGATATATAAGAACTCACAACCATATCATTAAGTGAATGCAAACCAATAAAAAACAAACGCAGACATACATAACCTTGCTATCCTTTGCTATCCTTCAGATTGAAACAATATAATAATTCTCTATTAAACTGGTACAAGTATAACAATTCATTGTCCTTTAAATGAAACAAATATATAATAAATTGCTAATTAAACTAGAGCAACACAATAAATTTGTTGTCTCTTAACATGTGAAATTGCTTCTATACAATAATAAAAATCGCTATTATACAACCTCTACAGAATCCCTGTCAATATTACTGTCAATCACATCCATAGATAAATTAATACCGATTGTCAGATAATGAATAAAAATCATTGTCATTCATAACCTCTGTCTAGTATTGAAATTGTTGTCAATGTTTACTGTCAACAGGTATGATATCATTGTGTAAAGGTAGAACATGAAATATAATCTTGTTGTCAAATTTTTACGCTGGGTAAATAAAAATTAACTGTCTAAAAATGTAAATGGGATGAGGACGTAGTCAACCCAACTATCATTCACAACGTTGTCATTCCAATATTTATTTTTGAAATTTGTAGTAGAGATACGTATCTCTGTGTATAATTAAATTCGCTAACACTAAAATGATAGAAACATGCAACTGTCACACATTTAATTAAAATAGTGTTAATATGTAGCCATCAAATGGGGATTTGTTGCCTAAAACATAATGCTTATTATTACACAATCCACAATGCTATTTATTACCCCCATATGGTTAATCTGTCAGTCAATATATATTAAAACACAGTTAGGTATTATTAAAAACAATAAATTTTGTTGTGTGCTATGAAAAACACAAACAGTGTATAATCTGGTAGACACAACAAATGAGCATAGGCTAACCTAAGATCTATATATTCAATCGTAGTCCAAGATGCATGTATTCAACGTTGTCTCTGAAACCAATCAAACGTTGTCTGCCTACTCATTATGATGTAATCTCCGATGATGTCTATTCAAATGTCGGGTAAACAAAAAGGGAAAAAACAAAAGGGAAGTGGATGCCTAAAAAGGATGGTTTTAGCAGTGGGAACAGTTTCAGATCTAGATGCATAGGATGGTAAAAACATAGGTAAAAGCACAGGTAAAATCATCGTAAATAAACCTATTAAAATCGCAGTAAAATTTCACTCAATATATAAGGAAATCATAAAAGTTTGCAGTCAATGAAGTAGGTAAAATAAAAACGTTGTTTGAAGGTTCAATATCGGTCTCCAATAGGTAAAAAAAAAGGGACATTGTCATACAATTGGTTACTGTCAATAAATAAATTCAATTGCAGTCACAAATAATTAAAAACAACGTTGTCATACAATGGTTAACCATCAAATAAATAAACTCGAATCACAATCACGATCAGTTTAAAAAAAACATTTTCATTCAAGTGGTTAACCGTCAAATAAATAAATTTGAATCACAATCACAATTAGTTTAAAAAAAGCGTTGTCATTCAAGTATTTAAACACTGAGATTTTCCATTCAAGAACTAGGAACTATCATTAAAATTGGAGAGAATAAAATACCCTCTGAAAATGCAGATGTGATATAAAAACGTAGTGTGTGTTGAGTTGATCACAAAGAGAAAAGATAAACAATACACAGAGATATTCAATCACAATAATGCACAAGACAATCATTCAACCAGGAAACAATCTGAGTTACATAGAGAGTACCAATGCTAGGGGTACTCTTCTTCTCCCTAAGCCCCCCGAGCTGCAAAGGGGCCACGCATACTATACCATAGAAAAACTAGCACCCAGCTCACCTTGCAAGGTCGAGCTACCACTTGTTACCCAAGATTCATATCCCAACTCCCACAAGATAAGTCAGTCAAGTAAAAAATTCAGTAGTGTAACACTACGCATAAAAATCAGATCCATACTCCTCCCCCATCCGTTTTATAGCGTTTTTAAGTGATTTCTTTCCTAAATTGTCATTTAATTTATTTTTCATTATTTTAATAAAAAAACCCTCCCCTGTACACATGTCACCCATCCCCCTAGTTGCACCAGAAATTAATTTCATTATTTTTTTAGTTATTCCTATTTCCCTCACCCACCAAAAATCATTCCTAAAAATGTTTTTTGGTGTCCCAATATTCCCTTACACATTTTAAATGACTTACGCCTTTACTAAATTCCTAGTTTAGTTCATAATTAAAAGGTTCTTAAAGGAAAGATTCCTTACTATGTCAGAGAGTTAGATTTTTCCTTATGTTTCCCTTTTTCTTTATGTTTCCCCTTTTCCCCCTTAGTTTCCTATTTCTTTCAAGTTTCCCTCTTTTCCATTTTTAACTAAAACTCAAATTAGCAAGTGTAGAGAAACCACCTCTTTCCCCTTTTCCTTTTTAATTAATAAAATTTAATTAACATATGTAGATAAAACAATCATTTCCCTTTTAAAAATCTAATCCCCCAATATAATTTGATTTTAATAAATTAATTGAATTTATTACCCCCTTCTCGTTACATGTTTAATTATGATTATTATGTTTGACCAAAAGTATCACTTAGACGTGGATTTTAATTTCCAAGGCTCGACGACATTTCTATTAGGGAAAAAATGTTTTTAAATATTACTTGTCACATTCTTTGTTCTAAGGCCATCTAGGTTTATTTAGTTACCAGTTAAAAATGTGGTATGTCCTTCAGGATGCACTAGGTGCTCCAAGGGTGCCACTTGCCTCTTTATGTTTTCCTTGTGTGACATTCCCTTTAGGACGCACTATGTTCTCCAAGGGTGCCACTCATGTCTTTCTGTTTTCCTTGTGCGGTGTGCCCTTCAGGACATGCTACATGCTCCAAGGGTGTCACTCACCTCGTGACTGACTTGGTAGACATAAAAAAAACCTGGAGTCATTACTCCGCTATGTGATCTTGTAGGAGCTTAAGGGCCTTTAAGGAATAAGGCCCCTGCTATATTTCATGCCCCTTAGAATCATCGTGGGTATTCTCGATCTAGGTAATCATTAACCTATAGTTTGAGCCATGACAAGAGTGCTAGTAGGTTGTGGTAGGGCTATTGTCCACACCTCTCCTTTAAGTCTCTGATTTTCGTGTGTGGCCCCTCTACTCCACATGTGAGTTTGGTTGACAAGTTATCGCCAGCCTGCATCATCAACGAATCATGTCAGAAATGGTAATTAATCATCATAACATCTAATCAGATGTGCACATGTCATATCAATAACATTCAAACCCCAATAGTCCACTCACTGACTCGATTCAGAGTCCAAGGGGTTTCATCGATGCCTTTGCATCCTCGAGGTCCAAGTCCTGCACACTCAGGAGAACCCATTCAATAGAACCTGTCTATGTAAATACACAAAATAGCATATCATCATATCCATAATGCCTCAAAATCATAATCAAACGGTCAATAGTATAATATGTTGGGTTAGAGTGTGGCTGAATTTGTAATATCGTAATTATAATCCTTTTTCTCCAAATAATCCAAGAGTTATATCAATGTAGAATTATTAGCCAATAATGAGAAATAATAAATGAACAATCACACATATACATAGTACACCAGTGTTTTACGTGAAAGCCCAAATCGGGAGAAAACCACCGAATGTTTTTTCTTATATGTCCTGAGGAATTACATTCATTGGAAGCACCAAATTCCTTTGTTTTCTAGGTGCAACTGGAAGGAGGATCAAACCCCCTAGTTTCTTAGGAAACAACCTGAGGGAAGCTCTAACTCCCCAATTCTCTGGCTACAACCAGAAGGAGGCTACAACCCCCTATGTTCTCCAGCTACAACTAAAAGGTGGCTACAACCACTTGTCCTTTCTCCATCCAACCGCCTTGAAGTAGAAGTATAATTATGGAACCATTGTCACACTATATACCTATGAGATATACCACTATAAATATGTACCAATAAACATGAACCATGCATCAACCTTTACATCAACCTGTAATCAACCTATACCATAAACAAGTGCATAAACCATGCACCAACCCGTATCAAACAATATGTAATCAACCTATACCATAAATAAGTGCAACCAACCATGTACCAAGTATGTACCAATAATGTGTCAAGTACTCATCAACTATGAGTCATCAATATGTACCAATATCATCAATTATACACCTCATATATGTGCCAACTCATCAACTACTTGTTTCAACCATGTACCCAACTTTTAGCCCAACCAAAATCCCTCATAAATTTCATCATCCAAATATGATTTGTAACTCTATAATAGACCTGGTGTATATGATCACATACCTGCAAACCTTCCTTAACTTTAACAACAAGAGATTAGCATTTTCATCAAACTTTTCTTTAGTCTCACAAGACTAGTTTTGGATTAGTCAACAACCCTAACTTTAAAAAATGATAACTTTGTACCTGTAATGAATGAGGATCTAAAACTGATACAAAATTATATTTAGTGTTTTTAATGCAATTCCTCGAGGTGTCACTACTTGGAACCTCTCAGAAAAAGAGTTATAGAAAACATGGCACACCTTACTGAATTCTGGCTTATTCTAGAGAGCGACCTTGTAGAGCATGCCCTGCACAAACTATTTCTTGAATTTATCTGAAACTATTACACATAATAATAAAGACTGTACTCTAACCAACACATTTGGTATTACTGAATTTGGATCTTTTATGAAGAAGTTATGATGTTGTTACCTGAAACACTTGTTTTTGACTAGTTTCAGGACTAGCCACAATTCCCTATTTTCCACAGAGTGTAACTCCAAAATACAATGACCCACAAGACCAATTTTTTATCAAATATACTTGGATATGTTTCCTCAATGGAATAGAAATTTCACAGTCTGAATCATTCTATAAAAAAAGTTATTGCGAAAATGGTGAGATGACCTGTAAAAAACATACCTTAGAAAGCATCATCAAAGAATTTATCCTTCCTTGAATTCCAACCTTCTTTTCTTCACTTTCCTCAGAAATTTGTCTTATATATCCTTTGGTTACCTCAGACACCTATAGATATTCAATATTCTCAACTGTGTCATAAATGAGAGAGCCTTGCCTCTTATTTATACTCTCCAAGTTGCTTCCTTAAAAACATCTTCTAGGTCACTTTGCCCACTTTCCTTATTTTAGGGTTAACCCACTTCTAACTTCTGTATTAAATTTATTATTTAAATAATTTATTTTGTATTCACCTTGAATTATAGTACACGCATCGCTTTAATTTATTATTTATCTTCTAAAAGATTTTAAACCACTTTCACTACTTTGACCTTTTGGGGCTTCTAGATGACATAAGAGGGTCCTCCAACTTCATAAAGCCATAACTCTCAAACCATGAGGAGTTATGTGATGTTCCACATACCAAAATAAATTGAATGAAATGTACCATCCATAGAGAATAGTATTACTTGAAAATATATCAAAAATCATACCATTATCCATCAAACAAACTTGGGTCCATTACCCAAACATGTGTTCTTCAATTTCTCATTGCCATAACTCTCTAACCGTGAGGAGTTATGTGACGTTCCACATACCACTGAAAATGGAATGACAAGAAATATCCATATAGGATAGTTTCACTGAAAAATTCACTGACCTTCATCTCATTATTCCATAAATAATCATGGCTTATCTAACCATACTTCTAGGATAACTCAATCCACAAAGTATCTTCTCGTGAGGGATTTCACCATAAGGGGACCACTTTGGAGTTCATCCATCTATAATTCTTATCAACCATGACAAGAAAATAATGAGTCATATTTACATCAAACAAACTTGGGTCCATTACCCAAACCTTTTTTCTACCAGGGTTTCTTCAAGGGTTGACATCAATGACAACTAACATTAATAAAAAATATCCCCCTTTGGCATTGATGACAACACTCTGATGAAATACTGAAATCATATCACTCATTCTCCCCTTGGAACCATGCCTCTGTCTCATGATTCCACTGAAACCATGCCTCTATCCTCTGCATCTAATAGATCTCTCCCCCTTTGTCATCAATGTCAAAGGTATCTTTCCATCCAGGGTCGCTCCCCCTGACTGAATTGTCCTCCTATGGTGCTTCCTCGTGTACATATAAGACATAAAAGATAAAAATTCAAAAAACATTCATTTTGGAGTAGAAATAACTCCAAGTCCTTGGCGAAGATATTCAAAGGCTTCCCATGGAAGTGGTTTTGTAAAGATGTCTGCCACTTCTTCTTTTGTGCCCACATACTCAACTCTGATGTTGTTTTCTTTAACCTGCTCCCGTAGAAAGTGATACTTGATTGGAATGTGCTTCGTCTTGGAGTGCATCATTGGGTTCTTCGCGATACTGATGACACTTGTATTATCACAATTGATTGGAATGGGATCATCATACTCAACCTGTATATCTATCAGAGTTTGTTTCATCCAAAGAACCTGTGTACAACATGATGTTGCTGCAATATACTCTGCCTCGACTGTAGATAAAGATATTGCTGATTGTTTCTTTTTTAGCCATGATACTAAACACTCACCCAAGTAGAAATATGCTCCACCGGTGCTTCTTCGGTCATCAATACAACCTTCCCAATCTTCATCTGTGTAGGAAATAAGTGATAGATCATTTCCTTTTGGCTACCATAATCCAAACTCTTATGTTCCTTTGAGATATTTGAAAATCCTCTTCATTGCTAATACATGTGATTCCTTTTGTGCTTCTTGAAATCGTGCCACCTGTCCAACTGACTGCATTACATATGGTATGGATGTTTTCACATATAGTACACTTCCAATCAATGACTTGTATTGCTTATGATCTGTAGACTTTGAATCATCATATTTGCTTAACTTGCAACTGGTTTTCATGGGAGTGATAATTGGTTTGCACTCTTCCATTCTGAACCTATTTATCATTTATCTGATATACTTGGTTTGAGAAATAAATAATCCTTGGTTGCTTTGACGTATCTAAAGTCCCAGAAAGAAAGATAGTTCTCCAAGTAACAACATTTCAAATTCATTCTGCATATATTTTGCAAATTTCTGGCTTAACCTATGATCATCACTACCAAAAATAATATCATCAACATAAACTTCAACTAATAAAGTATTACCTTGACTTACCTTGATGTAGAGGTTGTTTTCTTCACTTACTTTTCTGAACCTACTTGATGTAGATATTTATCCATTCTAGAGTACCATGCTCTAGGAGCTTGTTTTAGACCATGCAAGGCCTTCTTTAATTTGCACACATATTCTACATTCTCTGACAACTGAAATCTTTCTGGTTGTTCAATGTAGACTTCTTCTTCAAGTTCCCCATTCAGAAAATTTGATTTTACATCCATCTGATACATTTTAATATTTTTGGAGCATGCATAAGCTAAAAGAAAATGGATTTCTTTCATTCTGGAAACTGGGGAAAATGTATCTTCAAAGTTGTTTCCCTCAACTTGTGCATATCCTTTACATACCAATCTAGTTTTGTTCCTTGTAACCTATCCATCTTCATTCAATTTATTCCTGAAGGCCTAGTTTGTGCCAATCACATTCTTATTCTTTGGTCTTGGAACCAGTTCCCAAGTGTCATTTTTCTCTATTTGATCCAATTCTTCATCCATGGTCCTTTTCCAAAATTCATCCTTGTTGGCTTCTTCAAAACAGTTTGGTTCAATTGTAGATAAGAGTGTTAGGTGAGTTTGTTCTGGTGAACGGATTTTTCTTCTAGTCTTAACTCCTGCATCTTTGTTTATGATAATCTGATCTAAAGGATGATTCTTTTGTACTCATCTTCTAGGTGTTTTTGGAGACACTTCCTGAAATTCCTCTTCTTCTTCTATCCGATTATCTTCATCTTCCTCTTCTACTTCTTCTTCTAAGGGTTGTTTCATTGATTTATTTTCTTCTTCCTTTGATTCTGGTCTGCATGTTTCATCAATTGTCACATTGATGCTTTCCACAACTTTATTTAATATTATATTGTAACTCTTGTATGCTTTCCTTGTAATTGAGTAACCAACAAGTACTCCTTTTTCCATGCGAGAGTCAAACTTTCCCATTCCACCAACTTCTCTTTTCGTATAGCATTTGCTTCCAAAAAATCTAAAGTGCTTTACATTTTTTGGTCTTCCTTTCCATAGTTCGTAAGGGGTTTTGTCAGTTTTGTTTCTTAGCATTACTTTGTTTTGAATATGAACTATTGTATGCACTGCCTATGTCCAAACAATATCTATCAAATTTGAATCCATCAGAATTGTTCGAGCCATTTCCTGTACTGTTCTGTTCTTTCTTTCAACAACTCCATTCTGTTGAGGTGTCATAGCAACAAAGAATTTCCTTTTTATTCCATGATTGATGTAGTAGTCCATAAATTCCTTTGAGGTGAACTCTCCTCCATTATCATATCTCAAGCATTTTATTTTTGAATCCACTTCATTTTCAACCATTTCCTTGTAGATCTTGAAGTTTTCAAAAACTTCTGACTTATTCTTGAGAAAACAAACTGCAGTCATTATTGTATAATCATCAACTAATAACATAAAGTATTTCTCACCTTTTAAGCCCTTGGTTTTAGTTGGTACAACTAGATCAGTATGCACAATTTCCAGTTTTCTTGCCATTGAATATTCCTTTGATTTGAACCTGGTCTTTGTTTTCTTTCCTTGTTGACAATGCTTGCATAAAGTGTTGGTTGGTTTCTTGATCTGGGGTATTTCTCCATCTGCTTCTCTTTTGCTGACTTTGACAAGGTTATCAAAATGTATGTGACCCATTCTTCTGTTCCATAGCCAAATTTCATCTTCCTTTCCTAGACAACACTTTTCATTTTCAATTTCACTTAACACATATATGTTTCTTGAAGTTCTTGCAGCTGAAGCGACCAATTTCCCTAAACCTTATTTTATTATCTCACACTTTTGGGAATCAAAAGTAACTTTATGAACTTGGTCACACATTTGACTCAGACTTATAAGATTATGTTTCATATCTTCTACAAGTAGAACATTTTCTTCCTTTTCATTCTTGCTCCCAATTCAAACTGTACCTTTTCCAATGATTTGGGTTGAATCATCATTTCTGAAGGAGACTGATCCATATATTTCCTTTCATAATGTAATAAACTTGTCTCTATCACTTGTCATGTGTTTTGAACATCCATTGTTAACATACCAACCACATTTCTTCTGTTTATCTTGTAGAGAGAGTGTGCATTCTTCATTGCTATATTGATCCTACTTTCTTATCCATGTTCGTTTTTGAGGTTCCTATCTGTTAGTGATAAAAAATGCACTGGCATTTTTGAAAGAATTATGCCTAATATTGTATGGAACATTTGACTAGCTTCCCGGGATCCAAATGCAGATTTGAAAGCACCATTGGAAATCTTAGGATTTGTAGATGTCAATCGACTATTTAAGCACGCAAAACAGACTCTACATGACTGAGAAATTTGATTTTGAAAACCTCTACGCTTTCACCAGCGCAGAAGGCAGAATTATAACTAGTTAGCTGGTGAAAGCTCCACCTTTCACCAGCTAAGGAGAGGATTTTCGGGTAAATTAGCTGGTGAAAGCCTGTCACGGCCAGAATAGCAAAATTTTTTCCCAGATCGGGATTTTTTGGGTTTGAATGGTTTTAAATCTTCTTCAATAAGATTGTTATGAATTATCAAATCAAAATCTGAAGTCCATTCTTGGAGATGAAAGCCAAAAAAGAATTTTTTGACTAGATTTGGTCATTTTCAAGGGCAATTTGATAGGGATCAAATGACACATCACTCAATTCAAATTTTATCTTTGGAGGACCAAATCAAATAGCCTTGGGAGGCTAAAACTGCACTTCATCAACAATCTACTATTTTTAGAGATCATTAAATATGACCTTTCCTATTTTGTTTTGATTTTCCATTCTAGATCCATTTTTATAGGATCTCATCCTACACTTGTTGTATCTGTTTTGATTTGATTATTTTTAGTAAATCTGATCCATCTTTCAAGGATTTAGATTTCATCTTGTAAGGCTATAAAACCAAAGACATTTGGAGCACTAAGGGGTTCAAACTGGGATACATTTTTATGTTACTATATAGACTCTTATGGTATAATAAAATTGCAGTCTCCTTTCATTTTCAATATCAGAAATATCCATGTTTCCATTTCTGTACTTCATTTCAGTTTATCTTAGCTTATGAAGACTGTTATCTCTTTATTGAGCTCATAGATTTGAAGTGAAGGATTTTCTTTCTATCTTGTATTAAGCCCTACACTCAACTGTATTTGGCAATCAAGATTAGTGTTCTTCATCCTCTTCTTTCAAATTACTTGATCTGATTATTGTTTCCTGAAAGCACTGTTTCTTCAGATATATGATGAGTTGTCCATTACATTGATCATTAAAGACCCCATTGTTCCAAGCATACCTACACATTATTTATAATTTCTTAAGTTCCCAAGCATTCTTTGCCTACAACCCTAATGAGTTTCTTGGAGTGATAAAAAATTGGCGCCGTTGCCGGGGAGAGGAGATCGAAGCTCAACTTCCTTTGGAGATGACACAAGATCTAGCTTTGATGATAGACAAAGCCCGTACACTACTATGGTTTTAATCATCTATCTGGTGACTCCATGAAGGACAAATTCAGTGGCGACTCCATTGTTCAGAAATCTGTTGGTGACTTCACTGGTATGGCATGAACAAGATATTAACTAAGAGGTATGCCTTTTGTGATTTTTCAAAGATTGTTGGTTTCCCTAATCCAGTACCTAGTAGGGATGAATGGGAATGCAGAATTCCCAAATTTTGAGGAGAAGAATGGGAAGTGCCAGCTGAACACTTGTTGGATTTTCATGAGTTTATTCATTGGCTCCATATCATACATGAAGATGTTAATATTAAATTGTTCAAGTATTCATTAGAGGGGATAGCCCTTGATTGGTGTAGGTCTCTTCCAGCTTCAAGCATTCACTCATTATCAAGTTTTCATTATGCTTTCCATTCGTTTTGTAAAGATGAATTTCCAGCTGAAAGTCTCTTTGAAGATTATTGTGGTGAATTCGAGAAGCAAGTTCAACAGGAAGTAGTCCTTTCTTATGTTTGTCAAAATGATTATTATGAGAATTTCATAGATGTCTCTGTCACACCTGTTGCCTTTGATTTGCATGAAGGATCAATTATAGAAGAGCATTGTTATCAAATTTTTAAAAAGGTTTCTCATGGTGTATTTTCACCTGAAAGAAAAGAGGAATATTAGGAGATTGTTCATTTTCTTATGAAAAACAAGGGAGTGCTAGATTCACTTGTATTTGATGAAAAACAATACTGTCATCCGGAAACTCCCGCAGTAGATATTGAAACTCCTGCAGCTGACATTGAAAAGTCATCTATAGAAATCAACAAGTTTGCATGCACCGTACTTGAACCTAGATCTGCAGACAACAACAAACCATTCATCATCAACAATGCAGTTAGTTTGCAACCCTATTCAGATTTACACACAGTTGAAGGTAGCAACTATTCTCGGAAGAAGGGTATGCAAAGATATTCTGATGTTCAGTCGAAGCAACATGAAGAAGTGTTTTCTTACAGTGTCATTGATCCTTTTGCTGATTATCTAGAGTATTCGAGCAACATAAATGTCAAATTGCTCTTGTCAAACGAAGGTTGGTTATGCTGCACTTTCAAATTGTATATCAATATTCTATGTTTTCCCGCATTCATCATTTCCAGGTCAGAAGTTTTACCAGTTATTTAGATACTTGTATGGCTTCATTGGAAGCATGATTTTACCTGATCTGGAAGTAGTACAATGGTTAGAGTAGGAGTAGATAGAAGAATAAACTCTTTTCTTTGAGAAAGTAGATTACTTTCAGTTTTCTTAATTAGGAAAAGAAACTCCCTTTTCACGCTTAATGGCTCGATCTGGATCATCCCTCCATGCTGCGGTTACTCAGTCAGCCTCGAAGTCATCCATCAATCTCTCAAGTGTTTGTTGTAGATTCATAGAAATTTGATTTTTTCCCAAGGAAGTTTTTTTGGGTTTTCACCAGCTTATTGGTTTTGAAATCCGCTAGTTAGCTGTTGAAAGATTTCCTTTTCACCAACTAAAGGGGCAGATTTAGGGAAAATTAGCTAGTAAAACCTATTACATGGAAGGAAAGTTGTATTTTTTCCCAGATTTGAATTTTTCCCAACCAAATATTTCGAGGATGGTTTCTAAAGATGCAGAAAACGTTGAAGAGTAGTAACAAAGATCAGAAGGTTTCGAGCTCTGGTTCATCTAGATGCAAAATAAATATGAGATTGTATGGAGGGTGTACTGCTAATATCTGTTCCTGGTGGCATTAAATGGATGAAGATCATATTGATCAGAACATGTACCTCCCTGATAATGTTCTTTCCATGTGAAATGGGTTCCATGTCTGTCAAAATCTCAAGAAGAACCACGCCAAAACTATATACATCGCTCTTATCAGTCAGATGTTGATACATGATCTGGAGCTGAACCTTCCATATCTGGTAATGAAACAATCTTTGAGAGTCCGAAATCTGCAACCCTTTCATTGAATTTATCATCTAGTAGGATGTTGCTTGCCTTTATGTCACTGTGGAAGATGGGAGGATTAGCCTCGTTGTGGAGATACAAAATGCCTCTCGCTGATCCCAGAGCAATGCGAAGACGTAGGGAAAAATCTAGAGGTTTCAATTGGAAGTTTCCTGTCAATGATAAGATATTTCTTTCATACTTGACATACATTTGACACTAAAGCATGCTCATGGAAAAATGTATAATATATGAACAAAGGAATGGCGGAAAAACATTACCAGAGAGATGATCTCATACTGTTCTATTTCTCATGTATTCATAAACCAACATATGCATGTAGCTCAATTCACAAATTAATTCCCGAGTCAAGCCATAGTTTAAGCCACAGGTTATGGAAACCGAGTGCGCCCATTTCAATATTCAGATTGTTCGCAGAGATCAAAGTCTTGTGCCTAGTTTCAAATCTGTAATTCATCAAATGTTGTGGGTACGCCTCCATCACCACGGTCTGATCACACTGCTACAGTACACACAAATTGGTATCTTCTGATTTTTGGTGGCGTCTCTCATTCCACCTGTTTCAATGATCTTCATGTCCTTGACTTGCAGAGTATGGAATGGTCATGGCCAAAAATGCAAGGCACTTTACAGACAGATTTTGGCTCCGATTGTAGTTGATATTCTTAAGGGGGCAATGGGTAATTTCCCTGCAACTGAGTTTGATATAACACCAGGAATGCTTCTCAAGGAGGCTGCTTACAATGCTGTTGGAGTTACTCATTACGAACTGTCCAACTATTTAAGCTTCAAAGCATGGTTTGAAGGAGTGCTTTTCTCTGAGCTGCATAACACACATTCAAATGGACGCATAATTCGTCACAGGGTTGCATTGATTTTGGTCCAGTGGGTATCTGAGATCAAAGGTGAGATCAGAAAGCCAGTATATTGTGCATTGTTGGGTTTGCTCCAAGATAAGGATTTAGCTGTGAAACTTGCATCTTGTCGATCTTTGTGTTTTCTCATGGAGGATGTTCAGTTCTATTTGGAAGACTTTGTGGAGTATGTACCGGCATGTTTGGACATGTTCTTTCAGACTATGCAGAACGTGCAAGAGTTTGACTCAAAGGTGCAAATATTAAATTTGAAATTAGTCGTGCTTGATCGGCTCAGTGAAAAAATTCTTCCATCTGCAGATAAATTAATGCAATTTTTTCCTTAGGTCTGGAATGAATCGAGTGGTGAAAGTCTTCTAAGAATTCAAGTTATACTCGTAGTGAAAAATTTCGTGGTGGCTCTTGTTCCTCAGTCACCTATGTCCTATAACATGTTGCTACCTATTCTACAGTTTAGTACTGATATAAATAGTCCATATGACCTCAATCTCTTGGAGGATGGAGTGTTGTTATGGGAGGCTACCCTCAATCATGCACCTTCAATGGTTCCACAACTGCTAGATCTTTTTCCAAATATTATAGCTATTATGGAGAAGAGATTTGAACATTTACCGGTTGCAATGAAAATCATTGAGGGCTACATCTTTTTAGGTGGAGTGAATTTCCTGCACCTGCATGCTACAGGTGTGGCTAAAGTTTTGGATGGGGTTGTTGGAAATGTTAACGAGAAGGGAATTCTATCCACTCTACTAGTTATAGAAATACTTGTTTGGTGCTTTCCTGGAGATGCGCCTCCTCTTCTAGGTGGAATATGCCCACCCCCCGAGCTGGCCATGCAGGTCTCATGATTGGTGAAAATTGGTATATTGTAAGTGGTGATGATAACACGAGTTTAATGATCGTTGAAAATGCTGCCAGGTCAATCATACGCCACTTTCTAAGGAATGATGGAGTATTCATTTGCAAAATTCCTTCATCTCAGCAGATCAAATAGCCCGAAAATCCCTCATACAAGCGCGCAATTACAGCTCCAAATCCGTTCAAGTGGCAGAGTATGGTCAAAACTCTAGTTTGGAAAGCAAACTTATCATACATGTGTGCATTTTAACTCAGATATCTTAAATCTGGGTTTCATGATGAATACTTGAATAATTATTGACACAAAACTTATTTACAGGTTTGTTGAGTCACAGTTCTTGCTTAGTCTCTGCCTAATTGACTGAAGGTTACCTATATTCTCTGTGTGTTTAAGATTTTCATTACATTTGAACTCCAAGTTTCGCCAATAGCAGTTGAGTCTATTCTCATACACAGGATTAACTTGCTTGAATCAAATGTTAAAACTTTAAGTTTGTCTTTCATCCTCAATAACACTCTTAGTTACAGATTTGGTCATTAATTTAACTCACAGGTCAAAACCCTGACTCATGTCTTCTGCTGAAAAACACTCATGTTGTTGAGTCACAGTTTTAGCCATTTGTCAAAAATAAAGGCTTATTATTTCATCAAACCCTTGATTTGAGTCTTACTATACTACCCAATTATGTTGATGAATCATAGTCTGTTATTGAGTTACAGTCTCTTGCTGAGTCACACCTTTTTGACCCTTGACCTATCTATTCATCAATTGCATGCATAATCCATGGATTTGAGGGACACATTAGCAGTCAATTATGGCAAAGTCTGGACCGGCCTTAAGGGCCGAGGTTGATGGTGTTTGATACTTGGAGGCGCATCTAGAGGCAGCAGACCTTTTCAAACAAACAAGAGTATTTGCATACTATGAAAACTTGACCAGTTTTCATCAACAGGTGGCCGAGTCCTTTGCAACTGTATATGATGGAAGGTCTTCCAAAATAGGGAAGGAAGAATTCATTATTGATGAAGCATCTATAGCAGAGTTTACAGGTCTGCCAAGAACTGGAGAGTGCTGGTTCAAATCCACAGTGCCATCAAATATAGAGTTCAGATCTTATTTGTTGCCCATTCACAAAGATTTCATTTGGAAGAAGGACATTCCAATGTCCTTTCTGGAACCTTAGTGGCAGGCATTCCTGAAAGCAATTTTTGTATATATCACTTGTGAGGCGCGCTACAACAAGGGGCTCATTACTCTTCTTGTTAAAGAAACTCTGAAGAAGAAACAGGTGGACTGGGGATTTTTCCTCTTTTGGAACGAATTTCAAACAGAAGGACCACCAGAAGAAGAGGATAAAAAGACCAGTGGCAGGAGGACAGTCACACCTAAGTCCAGTAAGAGAGAGAGAGAGGAGCTTCGTCTAGCAAGCCCTGAGGTATTTGTACTCTTGCAGGTAATCGAGATTCATCAAATTTTGATTTTTGGGGTAAGTTTCTGTTTTCGGTAGTTTAGGCGAGCCTGTGTGTGCTCATTAACCACTGAAACAGAGTACTTTCGGTGGATAAGGTTCCAAATTCTAGATACAGTTAACCACCGAAATTTGTTTTAACCAGATCACTCAAAATTTTGCCCAAATTCCACATTTCTAGAATATATATGGCACGTGATATCTTTGAGTCTTGAAAGCAACAAATTGAAAAAAAATCCTTAAGATGCTTGTGATATAATTTGTTCAAGATTGAGGGAACAATACGCAGATTTTAATTTAGCAAAAGACAAGTGGCAACAGCTCCGAAGACAAGTGGCAGAGTTTTCAGAAACAAAATTTTAAGGAATCTTGTAAATAGCCTAAGACATAAATGCAGGTTGTAAACATTGTTGGGACTGAAAAGGATGAATGACTCCATGGCCCAATACTAAAGGCACAAGGTCTGCTAGGTTCTTGGAGACCTCACAGGGAGATATCCATCCCAGTTGGAGCTAGATGTTAGTGATAAAAAATGCACTGGTATTTTTGAAAGAATGATGCCTAATATTGTAGGGAACATTTGACTAGCTTCCTGGGATCCAAATGAAGATTTGAAAGAACCATTGGAAAGATTAGGATTTGTATATGTAAATCGACTATTTAAGCACACAAAAAAGACTCTCCATGACTGATAAATTTGATTTTGAAAAAATATGCGCTTTCACCAGCGCAGAAGGCAGAATTATAACTAGTTAGCTGGTGAAAGCTCCGCCTTTCACCAGCTAAGGAGAGGAGTTTCGGGTAAATTAGCTGGTGAAAGCCTGTCACAGCCAGAATAGCTGAATTTTTGCCCAGATCGAGATTTTTTGGTTTTGAATGGTTTGAAATCTTCTTCAATAAGCTGGTTATGAATTATCAAATCAAAATATGAAGGGCATTCTTGGAGATGAAAGCCAAAAGGGATTTTTTTGACTAGAATTGGTCATTTTCAAGGGCAAATTGATAGGGATCAAATGACACATCACCCAATTCGAATTTTATATTTGGAGGACCAAATCAAACAACCTTGGGAGGCTAAAACTGCACTTCATCAACAATCTACTATTTTTAGAGATCATTAAATATGACCTTTCCTATTTTGTTTTGATTTTCCATTCTAGATCCATTTTTATAGGATCTCATCCTACACTTGTTGTATCTGTTTTGATTTTACTATTTTTAGTAAATCTGATCCATCTTTCAAGGATCTAGATTTCATCTTGTAAGGCTATAAAGCAAAAGACATTTGGAGCACTAAGGGGTTCAAACTGGGATACATTTTTATGTTACTGTATAGACTCTTATGGCATAATAAAATTGCAGTCTCCTTTCATTTTCAATATCAGAAATATCCATGTTTCCATTTATGTACTTCATTTCAGTTTATATTATCTTATGAAGACTGTTATCTCTTTATTGAGCTCATAGATTTGAAGTGAAGGATTTTCTTTCTATCTTGTATTAAGCCCTACACTCAACTGTATTTGGCAATCAAGATTAGTGTTCTTCATCCTCTTCTTTCAAATTACTTGATCTGATTATTGTTTCCTGAAAGCACTATTTCTTTAGATATATGATGATTTTTCCATTACATTGATCATTAAAGACCCCATTGTTCCAAGCATACCTACACATTATTTATAATTTCTTAAGTTACCAAGCATTCTTAGCCTACAACCCTAAGGAGTTTCTTGGAGTGATAACACTGTCGATGATTGTTGTTATTCTATTGCGTTTCTTTAGGAAGGATTATCATTTTGAAATCTTTGGCCATATGTCCAAAATTGTTATGCTTGTAACATTCCACTTGAGTGCTCAAAGATTCAAACCTGTTGTAACTTCTTCTTTGTGTTTCACTAGGCCTTCTTGGATAACCCCTTTGTGTATTAATCTCAAAGTAGTTATTGTTCCTGTCGTTAGCTCTGCAATTCACAACTTTATGTCCAAAATTATTACATGCATAACATAAACCAAAAAATATAGTTTGATACCTGGTAGTTGAGGATCTTCTGAAAGGAGGTTCTCTTGTGAATATTTCTTCTTCTTGATGCCTATATGTTGGTTTTTGATTTTGAAATATGAATCTTCTCGGTGGAGGAGTGTCCTTGTAATCTTCCTTGTATATCTTCCTATCCCCTTTGATTGTTTCTGCATAGTTTTTTGGATATGTTTCTTGCTCTGTTGTTTTCGAGATTGATCCCTTTTCTATCTGATTGTATCGAATTCCGGTCTTGTCAAAATGGTATTTTTGACTGTTGATAATGTCATCCAAAAATTTTGATCTATTCTGCATATTTTTCTTTTGAATATCCTTTCTTAATGTTACAATCTCTGCTTCCAAGTTTCCAATGATCCTCTCCTTTTCTTCTAGCTGTTCTTTGAGTGCTTCTTCAATTCTTTTATCTTCTTCTATTTGAACCTTCAATTTTGTGATCATTTGTTCTAGTTCTTGAGTGTCTTCTTTTTTGTCTAGTTCTACTTGTAGTTTCTTGTTCTTCTTATTTTCTCTTCTGATAAATTCTATGGCACACATTAATTCTTCTCAAAAGTCAACTTTTGTCTCTTCAATTTCTTTTTCAATTTTTTGACATTCTTCTTAGGCTTATTCATATTATTCTTCGGAGTCTTATCTGTCAGAGTCTTTTACTACCATGAATATAACTCTTCCTGTCTCATTTTCACTGACTTCATATTCATCTAATGATGAGATGTCTTCTTCGATGCATAAACTTTTCTTGAAAACATTCTTTGTATTTCTTTTGCCTTTATATGTGTTTCCCTTTTGATTAACCTTCATCATTTCTTTTTTTCTTATGAGGACATTTGTTAGCAAAATGACCAATACCATCAAAATTAAAACAAATTAAAGGAAGCTTACCTCTATACCTACCGCCGGTTCCCTTGTTCAATATTTTGATGAAGTTGGCCACTTGTTCATCATCTTCCAAGTCACCACTGTTGCTACTATATTCTTCTTTTTAATTTTTATTTGATCTTTTGGATGCTTTGAAGGCTGCTTCTTTTACATCTGTATTTTCCTGTTCAATTCTCATTTCGTATGTTGTGAAGATTCCATGCAATTCATCCATGCTTATTGAGTTTAGATCCGATATTTCTTCTAGTGTTGATATCTTAGGGTTAAATCTCATAGGAAGAGATCTTAATACCTTTTGAACAATTACAGATTCTTCGATTTCTTCTCCCAATACTATGATTTCATTCATTGTTTCATCGAATCGTAAGAAGTAGGATGTGTTATTCTCATCTTCCTTCATTTTTAGTTGTTCAAATTGACCTCTGTAAGTTTGAAGCTTTGCTTCTTTGATTTTTGTATCTCATTCATAAATATTTCAAAGCTTGTCCCAAATCTCTTTAGCGGATTTACAATGTGAAACTTTGGTGAATACTATATCACTGAGACCATTCAAAAATGAATTTTTGGCTTTGGAATTATTCTCACCGAGTTTCACTACTTTTTCATTTGTTGGTGGAACTGCTGGTGCTTTGTATCCATCTACAATTGATTGCCAAACTTGAAATCCCTGTGCCTGTATATATGTCTTCATCCTTATGCTCCATAAATAATACTTTTGTCCATAAAACCGTGGTATTCCATTTTATACAAGTTGGTACTCTCCATGATCTACCTTTCAGTGGTTAAACTAATTTCTGAAGGAACCTGCTCTGATACCAATTGTTGGATTCCTGAGAGGGGGGGTGAATCAGTAATAACGTAATTATAATCCTTTTTCTCCAAATAATCCAAGTGTTATATCAATGTAGAATTATTATCCAATAATGAGAAATAAGAAATGAACAATCACACACATACACAGTACACAAATGTTTTACATGGAAACCCAAATTGGGAGAAAACCACATATTTCTTTTTCTTATATGTCTTGAAGAATTACATTCATTGGAAGCACCAACTTTCTTTGTTTTGGAGATGCAACTGGAAGAAGGATCCAACCCCCTAGTTTCTTAGGTTACAACCTAAGGTAAGCTCCAACTCCCCAATTCTCTGGCTACAACCAAAAGGAGGCTACAACCCCCTATGTTCTCCGTCTACAACTAGAAGGTCTCTACAACCATATGTCCTTGCTTCATCCAACTGCCATAAAGTATAAGTAGAATGATGGAACCACTGTCACACTATCATTGTGAAATATACCACTGTAAAAATGTAGCAATAAACATAAACCATTCATCAACTTGTACCTCAACCTGTACCATAAACAAGTGTATCAACCATGCACCAACTTGTACCAAACAATCTGTAATCAACCTGTACCATAAACAAGTGAAACCAACCATGTACCAAGTATGTAGCAATCATGTTTCAAGTACTCATCAACTATGACTCATCAATATGTACCAACATCATCAACTATACACCTCATGTATGTGCTAACTCATCAACTACTTGTCTCAACCATGTACCCAATTTGTACCTCAACCAAAATACATCATCAATTTCATCATCCAAATATGATTTGTAACTTTGTAATAGACATGGTTTATATGATCACATACCTGCAAAATTTCATTAACTTTAACAACAACAAACTAGCATTTTCATCAAACGTTTCTATAGTCTCACAAGACTAGTTTTGGATTAGTCAACAACCCTAACTTGAAATAATCATAACTTTGCACCTGTAATGAATAAAGATCTAAAAATAATACACAATGTTATTCAATGTTTTATATGCAATTAATTCACATTTCACTACTTGGAACCTCTCAGAAAAGGAGTTATAGCAAAAATGGCACACCTTGTTGAATTCTGTCTTATTCTAGAGAGAGACCTTGTAGAGTGTGCCCTGCACGTAATATTTTTTGAATTGATATGAAACTATTACACATCATACTACAGACTGTAATTTAACCATCAAATTTTTTCTTACTTAATTTGGATCTGTTATGAAGAGTTTATGATGTTTTCAACCGAAACACCCGTTTTTGACTAGTTTGAGGACTAGCCACAAACCCTATTTTCCATGGAGTGTAACTCCAAAAATACAACGAACCACAAGCTGAATTTTTCACCACAAATAATTGGATATGTTTCCTCAATGGCATAGCTATTTCATGGCCTGAATAATTCTATAAAAAAAATTATTGCGAAAAGGGTGAGGTGACTTGTAAAAAACATACCTTAGAAAGCATCATCAAAAGAATTTATCCTTCATTGAATTTCGATCTTATTTTCTTCACTTTCCTCATAAATTTGGCTTAGATATCCTTTGGTTACCTAATACACCTATAGGTATTCAATATGATCAAGTGTGTCATAAATGAGGGAGCATTTCCTCTTATTTATACTCTCCAAGTAGTTTTCTTAAAAACATCTTCTAGGTCACCTTGCCCACTTTCCTTATTTTAGGGTTAACACACTTCTAATTTCTCCATTAAATTTATTTTGTATTCACTTTGAATTATAGTACACTCATCACTTCACTTTATTATTTACCTTCTAAAATATCTTAAACCACTTTCACTACTTTGACCTTTTGGGGATTCTAGATGACATAAGAGGGTCCTCCAACTTTATAAATCCATAACTCTCAAGACGTGAGGAGTTATGTGACGTTCCACATACCACAAGAAATGGAATGAAATGTACCATCCATATAGAATAGTATTACTTGAAAATATATCAAAACTCATACCATTATCCATCAAACAAACTTGGGTCCATTACCCAAACATGGGTTCTCCAACTTCTGATGGCCATAACTCTCTAATAGTGAGGAGTTATGTAACGTTCCACATACCACCGGAAATGGAATGAGAAGCACTATCCATATAGGATAGTTTCACTAAAAAATTCACTGACATTCATCTCATTATTCCATAAATAAGCATGGGTTATCTAACCATACTTCTAGGATAACTCAATCCGCAAATCGTCTTCCCGTGAGGGACTTCACCATAATGGGACCACTTTGGATTTCATCCATATGTGCTTATTATCAGCCATGACAAGACAATAATGATTCATCTTTACATCAAACAAACTTGGGTCCATTACCCAAACCTTTGTGCTACTTGTATTTCTTCAAGGGTTGACATCAATGACAACTAACCTTTAATCAACATAATAATCTTGATCACTTGCAAGCAAGTGTCCTCAAAGAATAAGTTTTCTCAGTGCACACAAGAGTGGGATGTTACATTGAAGTGTTACTATTTAAGTCTCTCTTTATGCAAAAATGTTTAACATTCAATTCATCAAAAAGTGCTTGATGTTTCCCATAGAATAAAATTTTGCATGATGCAACAACACCCTTAACAAAAAATGTAAATTTGTATAACCATTGATGTAATGTTGTAATTCGAATAAACCTAACATCCTTTCATGAACATTGGAATGTGACAGGCATGTCGAAACCTCACTATGTTACTAACTTTTTCCTTTGTGACATTGTGACTAGCATTTTCCTACATCGCTTTTTGACAAGCATTCCTAATGTCGCTCTGTGATAAAAAAATCATGCCTTCGTGACAAACATCATCCCATGAACATTGCAATGGCATAGGCATGCTGAAATCCCACTATGTTACTAACTTTTTCCTTTGTGACATTATGACGACCATTTTACAACGTCACAATCCAACAAACAACATTCTTGACATCACTTTGTGACAAAGACATCCCAACATCAAATTGTGATGAACATCTCCTAACGTCACATTTTTATTAGAATTTCCCTATGTCACAATGTGAGGATCATTATTGTAATCCCATTGTGACAAACATTTCTCAATGTCGCATTTTGACAAACATTTCCAATATATATGTATATATAATTATATATATAGAATGGACATATAATATATTTATAATGCTAAATAATTAATTATATAAATTAATTACATAAACTAAATATATTATATGTCTATAAATACCATGTTTTACCACTCGTAGGTCGATCGTCAAATGGAAAAAACCACTCTATAAAAATCGTTGATATACGTCGATCAATGCCATTTTATATCTTTCCAAACTAATGGCATCACATATATCAACCACTTATAAAGTAGTTGTAACTACACATTCATTCCATTTCTGTAACATGGATGTAGATCTCTATTTTATCACTCTATCTTATAATCTTGATTTCTAGTTTCACCCTCACTCTTGTGTACTTTTATTCATTTATCCATGTACAATGACTTCTATAAGATGTCCATGTCGATATTATCTATTATGAAACTATCTCAATTGAGCCATTTCTTGGATGAGAGTGGAGATTACAATATGGTCTAAATGTGGAATTTTCAATTAAACATATTAAGGACCATAGGAAAGAGAGAGTACAAAGAGTTATGTGTATATTTCATTAGAGAACACATATATTTATAAAATGTTAAAGAGAGCTCAATTATTCATCTACCTTAGAAATTAAGGGCTCTCATTTACCTTATCAAATATCACAATTTATCTTTTCCTTGTCCTTATCTTATGTAGCCATGAACTCAACTACTTTGACTTGGACTAAAATATTTACATTACCTATCTCTAACTTACTTTCCTAATTCATGTCATGAGGTCACCCTCTCAAAAAATAAAGTCATGGGATCCATCATTATATCATATCACATGTATGAGTTAATATTCTAACACTCTCCCTTAAATAACACATGTTTTTTTTCTTATTCAATGTTCACTAGTCCAAATCTCTTTTGTGGGATTATTTATGCAATTATATCATTATAATTGGTCCATGCATATGCTCCTGAAGACTCTTGCTTCTTTTACTTTCATCAAATTTAGGCTACAAGTCCAGTTGGCATCTCTGTATCTATGCAAGCGGTTAATTCCACAACTTGATGGAACAACCTCTCTTTGCATGAGAGGGATTACTACATGTGCTGCTAAGCACCACCTATTCATGAATAATAGGAATTAAACAACCTAGGGACAACACACTACCTATGATGAGGTAGTACAACTCAGACTAAGAGTCTAAGGTGTTGGCGATCAACAATCATGCACCTCACTACAACATTTTCCTAATTTCAACTAGACCTCAATATAACATTTTTGAATTGTCATATTTGTATCAACTGGGAACTAATATACCTTTGCACCAAAACATTGATACATAGATTGAAAAATGACCCTATGGAAAAAATTCCATCCACTCGAACACCTAAGTAACGAACCATGATCATGATGCTGGACAACAGTTTAGGACAAAAATATGGATATATGGTTTATAAAAATCAATCCAAGAACCTTCATGACATCCATCAATTTGATGGTGACCAATACCTTTACAATGTTTTGAATGAATCATGACTTTGATGCATCTTAAAATTAATGACTTATTAACTAATCAAACAAAAACAAAAACATGTATGCATTCATATCACAATAAAACATATATATCATGTACAATTGATAATAGATCTTCGGGTATCACAAGAGCAGGTGATCATGCACTCGATCTAGTCCTTAGGCTATCTTAGGTCCTCGTGCACCATCCAAGACACCAAAGAACTCGGGAAATTTGACCTTATCGAGTTCGCGGTGAATGCTACCAGTACCAACCAGAGCACGCAGTGGACCCTCAGGGGGTGTCGACGCCCTGGCCTCATCTCTGTCCAAATGGTTGATCAGTGCCTTAGACATCCGTTGAAAGGACCTCATCATCCCAACCACATCACGCACCACTATCTTCTCCTTCCCGACAACCTATTTTTCTTCCTGGGGGATAGACCTCTCAGGTGTGGATGCTAAAGGGGACATCACGCCTCCTCCCTTAGCATCCTGTCGTCTGCCTCCACGACATCCTCTAACCATGATTACCTGCAGGAATACAAGTAAACTTAATTAGAAACATTATAATCAAATATCACATCTACAAAAGCCGTAGTGATCCCAATTCGTGGGTTGAATCCTCTTTGATACCATATGTAACGACCCAAATCATTACGACTACAAGTGAAGCAAAAAGTGCAATTTTATTTTGTTTTTGGGAAGGATGGCAATGATGAAAATAGTTAAACCATACAACCTAACGATAGACATCACGCATGCAGATCAGGAAACAAACAACAACGAATCAACACACTAGCACATTGAGCAACTGAGGGAAACATGTGACACAAAGGAAAATACACAAGACTACCCACTTGACACAAGGAAGTTGACACCTATAAGCTAAGGGACAACATCAACAGTCCCGACACAATGACTCGGTGACCAGTAACTAGAAACCTCTACAGTGAGCAAACGAATGTGTCAAGGCATCACAACCAAGTCTCATCATCAAAAACACTGAACAACTCCCACATCGGGAAGCACTGACTCCGACCAGGTTATCATTTGCCTCTGTCCGTCAGGGCACGCGATGGTCCCCTCATAAGCAGTCATGCCATCACCAGACAATAGGTGTGACAACAACCATGGTGCAACAACATAATTGGACCCTTGACACAAGTTAAATTCAACGTGCTAGGAGATCAATTAACTATCTAAACACCTGACAACTAACCCTAACACCCAATCGACAAGTCAACAATACAACTATGACATTCTTACAACACAATAATTTCCTTGCGCAACAAAATCAACTGTACATATTAAATGATTATTATTAAAACTAATAGATCATTGCAACTATATTCCAATTCCCAATATTAGATAAGTATATATCGCTTTCCTTTAGAAATGAAATCACTATCTTGTAGAACTGAAACTATAAGAATTCTATGTCTTAAATCGCTATTTAAAACTGAACTAGATCGCTATCTTATGAAATTTTCCTATCTTTTAAAACTGGAACTATACATCGAATAATTTTTTTTTAGCGCAATTGAGATAACAAATTATTCACATAACAATAAATCGATTACAGTGTAATTGATGTGACTTATAACTCTAATACATCATTGACATGTAAGTCGTTGTCACATAACTCGCAACTTAACAATAAAAATGAATCATGAAGAAATAACACTATAATCATTGTCTAAATAAAGAGTTGATCATATATATATATCGTTGGCATAGAGAATTATAATTTTGTTGTGTATGTCATTGTCAACAATATTGAAACGCAGTCAGATATATTGAAAGGCAGGCCTGGAAAATGTATTAAAATGCAGGCATATATATGTATGATAGATATATAAGAACTCACAACCCTATCATTAAGTGAATGCATACCTATCAAAAACAAACGCATGAATACATAACCTTGATATCCTTCTCTATCCTTCAGATTGAAACAAAATAATAATTCACTATTAAACTAGTACAAGTATAATAATTTGTTGTCCTTTAAACAAAACAAATATATAATAAATCGCTAATTAAACTGGAGCAACGCAATAAATTTGTTTTCTCTTAACATGTGAAATTGCTTCTATACAATAATAAAATTCGCTATTATACAACCTCTATAGAATCATTGTCAATACTATTGTCAATCACAGCCATAGATTAAATAATACTAGTTGTCAGATAATGAATACAAATCATTGTCATTCATAATCTTCGTCTAGTATTGAAATTGTTGTCAACGGTTACTGTCAACAGGTATGATATCACTGTGTAAAGGTATAACATAAAATATAACCTTGTTGTCAAAGTTTTACCCTGGGTAAATAACAATTGGCTGTCTAAAAATGTAAATTGGATGAGGACATAGTTATCCCAACTATCATTCACCATGTTGTCATTCCAATATTTATTTTTGAAATTCACAATAGAGATACGTATCTCTGTGTATAATTAAATTCACTAACACTAAAATGATAGAAACATGTGACTGTCACACATTTAATTAAAACAGTGTCAATATCTAGCCATCAAATGGGGATTTGTTTCCTAAAACATAATTCTTATTACTAAAAAATCCACAATTCTATTTATTACCCCCATATGGTTAATCTTTCAATCAATATATATTAAAACATAGTAAGGTACTATTAAAAGAAATACATTTTGTTGTGTCCTATCCAAAATGCAAACAATGTATAATCTGACAGACACAATAAATGAGCGTAGGCTAACCTAGGATTTATATATTCAATCATAGTCCAAGATGCATGTATTCAATGTTGTCTTTGAAACTAATCAAACATTGTCTATCTACTCATTATGATGTAAGTTCTGATGTTGTCTATTCAAATGTCGGGTAAAACAAAAGGGGAAAAAAAGGGGGAAGTGGATGCCTAAAAAGGACGGTTTCAGGAGTGGGAACAATTCTAGATCTAGACACATAGGATGGTAAAAACGCATGTAAAAGAACAAGTAAAATCACCGTAAATAAACTTATTAAAATCATAGTAAAATTTCACTCAATATATAATGAAATCATAAAAAGCTCGATGTCAATGAAGTAGGTAAAATAAAAATGTTATATAAAGGTTCAATCTCAGTCTCCAATAGGTAAACAAAAAGGGATGTCGTCATACAATAGGTTATTTTCAATAAATAAATTCATTTGCAGTCACAAATAGTTAAAAACAATGTTTTCATATGATGGTTAACCGTCAAATAAATAAACTGGAATCACATTTACGATTAGTTAAAAAAAACGTTGTCATTCAAGTGGTTAACCGTCAAATAAATAAATTTGAATCACACTCACGATTAGTTTTAAAAAAATGCTTTCATTCAAGTGGTTAAATGCTGAGATTTTCCATTCAAGCGTTGGGAACTGTCATTAAAATCACAGATAATAAAATATCCTCCGAAAACGCAAAGGTGATATAAAAACGTAGAGGGTGTTGAGTTGATTGCAAAGAGAAAATATAAACAATACACATAGATATTCAGTCGCAAGAAGGCGCAAGAAAATCATTCAACCAACAAACAATCAACTGAGAGATAATTAAGGATAGACAACGGGGTAGAGATTATCCATCACTCATCATCCCTGCGCAAAAAAGCAACGCATTAGAATCTATATGTCTATAAACACCAAAGTGGAAAATGTCTATTCAGTTCCTGGATGACAACTCAGGCATGGACTAATGACCTAGGGATAAGGGCGGAAAGATAAAACACAATCTCTTCAAAAAAATCAATAAAACCCACATAGATAAGTTACTGAAATCAGAAATTGGGTTCACCAAGGGAAATCCATTCAACAAGAAACAAGCAAGGGAATTACAATACATAAGAAGTCAGGTTCTAGACAATGCATAGAAATGAAATCTTAAATGAGCACAGAGAAATAACATGAATAAAAATAAATTCATTGCAAGTAACAATTAAACCGACGTACCTTAGCCAAACACGATTTCTTAGTAGTTTATGTCTCACGTGCTCTGTCTAGCTTTCACTTGCCGATCGATGTGACCTCCCAGTTACCTCCCAACCAACGCTAGGGGTTCTCTTCTTCCCCCTGATCCCACCAAGCCACAAACGGGCCACACACACTATACCAGAGAACAACTAGCACCTAACTCAACTCGCAAGGTCGAGATACCACTCATTACCTGAGTTGGGTATCCCAACTCGCACAAGATAAGTTAGTCAAGTCAAAAATTCAGAAGCATAATGCTACGCATAAAAATCAGATCCATACTCCTCCTCCCCCACCCTTTTTATAGACTTTTTAAGTGAGTTCTTTCCCAAATTCTCATTTAATTTATTTTTCATTATTTTAATAAAACAAAACCTCCCTCTTACACATGTCACCCATCCCCCTAGTTACACAAGAAATTAATTTCATTATTTGTTTAATTATTCCTATTTTCCTCACCCACCAAAAAACATTCTTAAAACCACTCCTTGGTGTCCCAATATTCCCTTACACATTTTAAATAACTTAAGACTTTACTAAATTCCTAGTTTAGTTCATAATTAGAAGGTTCTTAAAGGCCTTATTGTGTGCCCCTTATAATCATCGTGAGAGACTATCATAGTCTACCCTTACAACATCATGGGTCTTCTCGAACTAGGTAATCGTTAACCTATAGTTCGAGCCACGACGAGAGTGTTAGTAGCTTGTGGTAGGATTGTTGTCCAGACCTCTTCCTCAAGTCTATGGTTGTCGTGCATGAACCCTCTACTTCACATGTGAGTCTGGTTGGAAAGCTATCATCAACCTACATCATCAATGAATCATGCCAGAAATGGTAATCAATCATCATAACATCTAATCATATATGCATATTTCATATCAACAACAATCAGACCCCAATAGTCCACTCCCTGACTCGATTCAGATTCCAAGGGGTTTCATCGATGCCTCTGCATCCTCGAGGTCCAAGTCTTGCACACTCAGGAGAACCTAGTCAATAGCACATGTCTATGTAAATACAAAAAATAACATATCATCATATTGATAATGCCTCATAATCATAATCAAATGGTCAATATTATAATAATCCGGATCACTTGCAAGTAAGTGTCCTCAACGAATAAGTTCGCTCAGTGCGCACAAGAGTGGGATGTTACATTGAAGTATTACTAGTGAAGTCTCTCTTTATGAAAAAATGTTAATATTCAATTCATCAAAAAGTTCTTGATGTTTCCCATAGTATAAAATTTGGCATGATGCAACAACACCCTTAACGAAAAAATGTAAATTTGTATAACCTTTGATGTAATGTTGCAATTTTAATAAACCTATCATCCTTCCATGAACATTGGAATGTGAATAGGCATACCGAAACCTCACTATGTTACTAGCTTTTTCCTTTATGACATTGTGACTGGCATTTTCCTACGTCGGTTTTTGACAAAAATTACTAATGTTGCTATGTGACAAACAAATTATCCCTTCAAATTGTGACAAACATCATCCCATTAAGATTGCAATGTGATAGGCATACTGAAATCCCACTATGTTACTAAATTTTTCATTTGTGACATTATGGGGACCATTTTACAACGTCACAATCCAACAAACACCATTCCTGGCGTCGCTTTGCGACAAACACATCCCAACATCAAATTGTGATGAACATCTCCTAACATAGCATTTTTATTAGAATTTCCCTATGTCACAATGTGAGGATCATTATTGTCATCCCATTGTGACAAACATTTCCCAATGTCGCATTATCACAAACATTTCCAATATATATATATATATATATATATATATATATANATAATATATTTATAATGCTAAATAATTAATTATATAAATTAATTTACATAAACTAAATATATTATATATCTATAAATACCATGTTTTACATTTTTTAAATTTAAATTTAAATTTATAATTATAGGTTTACACCTCATAGGTCGATCATCAACTAGCAACAACCACTCTATAAAAATTGTTGATATACGTCGATCGACACCATTTTCTACCTTTCCAAACTAATGGCATCACACATATCAACCAATTTTAGAAAGTGGTTGTAACTACACGTTCCTTCCATTTCTATAACATGGATGTAGCTCTCTATTTTACCACTCTATCTTATAATCTTGATTTCTAGTTTCACCATCACTCTTGTGTACTTTTATTCATTTATTCATGTACAATGACTTCTATAATATGTCCATGTCGATATTATCTCTTATGAAACTATCTCCATTGAGGCATTTCTTGGATGAGAGTGGAGATTACAAGATGGTCTAAATGTAGTATTTTCAATTAAACATATTAAGGACCATAAGAAAGAGAGAGTACAAAGAGTTATGTTTATATTTCATTAGATAACACATCTATTTATAAAATGTTAAAGAGAGCTCAACTATTCATCTACCTTAGAAATTAAGGGCTCTCATTTACCTTATCAAATATCACAATTTATCTTGTCCTTGTCCTTATCTTATGTAGCCATGCACTCAACTACCTTGACTTGGACTAAAATATTTACATTACTTATCTCTAACTAACTTTCCTTAAGGAATTTCATTAGGTCACCCTCTCAACAAATAAGGTCATGGGGTCCATCATTATATCATATCACATGTATGAGTTAATATTCTAACACTCTCCCTTAAAGAACACATGTTTTTTTTTCTTATTCAATGTTCACTAATCCAAAACTCTTTTGTGGGATTATTTATGTCATTCTATAATTATAATTGCTTCATGCATATGCTCCCAAAGACTCTTGCTTCTTTTACTTTCGTCAAGTTTAGGCTACAAGTCCACTTGGCATCTCTATATCTATTCAAGCGGTTAATTCCACAACTTGATGGAACAACCTCTCTTTGCATGAGAGGGATTACTACATGTGTTGCTAAGCACCACCTATTCCTAAATAATAGAGCTTAAACAACCTGGGGATAACACACTGTGTATGATGAGGTAGTACAACTCAGACTAAGAGTCTAAGGTGTTGGAGATCAACAATCATGCACCTCACTACAACATTTTCCTAATTTCAACTAGACCTCACTATAACATTTTTGAATTGTCATATTTGTATCAACCAGGAACTAATCTACCTTTGCACCAAACATTGACACATAGATTGAACAAGGACCCTGTAGAAAAACTTCCATCCACTCGGACACCTAAGTAACGAACCATGATCATGATGCTGGCCAACGGGTTAGGACAAAAATATGGATATATGGTTTATATATATCAATCCAAGAACAATCATGGCATCCATCACATTGATGGTGACCAATACCTTTACAATGTTTTGAATGACTCGCGACTTTGATGCATCTTACAATGGATGACTTATTAATTACTCAAACAATAACAAAAACATGTATGCATTCATATCACAATAAAACATATATATCAGGTACAATTGATAATAGATCTTCGGGTATCACAAGAGTAGGTCCTCATGCGCTCGAGCTATTCCTTCGACTATATTAGCTGCAAACCATTCCTTACCTTGACAATGAATGAATCAGAGTCATGATGCGCCATCTTTCTCTACACAATCAACATCTTATTCTCCCTGACATGTTGTATGAAGGAAACACGATCTATTTGTAAATCAGTTCAACGGATCACAAAATGCTTTAGATTAACACTGTAGAGCATATGGCAGCTCAAAAGGTGATTGATATAATTTTCACATCATTATTTTTCCATGAGACATCATTTTCCATGGGTGAATTCATCAAGTGATCTTTAATCTTCACTGAGCTGTTGTTGGTGCTCTCCATGAGATTGGATAATGCCATAAGTCATAAGAATCCACTAGCTTCTTTGTTGGTGAAGTCTACTCTATGTTTCATTTACAGTCCCACAAAAGCTCCCAAATCTGCAACAGTCTCTACATGTTTCCATGGCATGGTAGGCATCGATTTACAACAATACTCCCCCATTTCCTCTTTCTGTGTATATGCACCCATAAATCTTGGCTCCACCGATGAGATAAACTAGTTGTTAGGATCACCATCTTGGAGGCTTCGACCTTCCCTCTGTTAAATATAATGTAACCTCAACAAGTTGATTGTACACTGCCAGCTGTCCTGGCCAGCTGTACTTTCTATTCTTGTTTTTCTTGAGCCTATTTAGCTCAGCTATTTCCCTTTGCATAGTACTTACTACTTCAGAACTTCTTCATGTACTCGTTTTGTACTCTTCTTCTTATATTCTAATATACTGTTTTCTATTATATTCTTTCTCTCTGCATTTCTTGCTTCACAATTTATCATGGTATCAGAGCTACATTAGTAAGCCTCTTCACACAGGTTGGAGAGAAACACGATCCTCAAACAACGCAGAGTTTACACGGATCTTGAGAGCATTCGATACAGACTTTTCACAAGGCTTGGAGAGCTGCCCATCATACTCTCGAAAGATCCTCGCAGGAAACTTCCACGAGGAAGCTGTCCGCTCATGCTCTCAAAAGATCAACGTAAGAGGCTCACGCGAGGTCGCAGAGCGTACTACGCTCGAAAGTTTCAAGGAACAGAAACACGAGAAGGAAGCAGAGACTGAGAAGGAAGAAATAGTACAGATTCTTGTTCAATTTTCAAAGAATCATCAAAGACTCACGAAGAAGAGCTGCAGGAGGCGAGAACTCTTGAAGAATTCAAAGAATTTGGTCAAATTCGTGAAAGATAGTTGCAGAAAGAAGAAGCGTTTAAAGCATCTCGAAAATTGCTCAAATCTGTCAAAGATTGCAGCAGAGAACAAAGAATTCGTGAAATTCTTTCAAATATTTGAAAGATTCACGAATTTTTCTTCCAGAGAAGAAAATCCTTGCAAAGGCAGTAAAGAACGTGTCTCAGGTTCAAAGAACAACCGTCGCGGCCGTAAGATTTGTCCGGCGAACAGATCCGAGGCGGAAATCCAGTTCAGAAGGGACGAAAAAAGCACAAAAAGGGAAAAATAATTTCAGCCATTAGATCTTGCGTAGAGGACCGACAACCATTGGATCAGCGAGAAAGTGCACGAGGTTTAGTCCTTTGGAGCACACATGAGAAATTTGACTTGCGAAGTCACGAAATCAAATGGACCGTCCATCAAGAGACACGTGGCGAGATCTCGACATTTCACTGACTCATAAGGTGTAAAGATCAGAAGACAGCCGTGAGAATTCGCGAATTGAAAAATCACAAGTCATTCTAGACCGTTGGTTTGAGACAGATCGTGATCTGTCGATCTGATCCAATCACAAAATCGGGGATCAAGCGTTGGACGAGCGACTGAGATTGCTCTCCAAAACCTCGATACGTGAAATCCTGACATCACAAATCGCGAAATCCCGAGAGGATTGTGAGTCGTCCATCTCAGAGGACAGGTGGCAGCAGATCCAAGCGCCATCATTTTGGCATTTCGGAGTTTGGGACATCAGAGGTCTTGTTGACGAAATTCGCGACACTCCACGGCTAAAGTACCAAAATCCTGAAAAGATCACATCCTTCCATTCGTTCAGACACGTGTCGGACATCGAGGAAACCGTCGCCATTTCGGCTACCGGGGTTTCAAGTTGACAGAGTTTTTTGTGTCATCGGGGGTCGCAAATCGCGAAAACCCGAAATGCAGGAGGATCGTCCATCTGTAGGAGACGTGTGGCATCAATCCACGATCTCGGGAAATTTTTCGAAAAATCCATTTCAGAAAAATTGACAATTCGGACTTCGCGTTTTGGAAGTGTGACGAGGAATCATGAGTCGCGAAATACCGATTCGCGAAATCTCGATAGGATCTGGACCGTCATATCATCAACAGATCTGGACCATTGATTTTCCAATAGGCACATTTCGACGTTTCGGTATTTGAACTCTCGAAAGAACGAAAGAAGGACATCAGGACTCGACATTTCGGTAATCGGCTTTTCGGAAGTCAAGAGACCAAACGTCGCGCGTTTGAGTCACGAAACCAAAACTCGCGAAGTCAAAACTCACGAAATCTCGAATCGCAGAAGTTCCAAAACCACTGCAAATTACACGCAAGAGACAGGTAAGTAAGATTTTTTTTTCCTTTTTTGCTGAATTCTTTAAAAGATGGCGACGTCTAGCAATTTAGGACCAACTCAGGGTCCGATTCTTCTTGGAAAGAACTATGATTTCTTGTCTCTTCGGATGAGATCCTTCTTGCAAGCACAAGAGTGATAGGATCCAGTGGATCATGGATATGTGGAACCAGATCCAGTAGACCTGTCCTCCATGACTAATCAACAGAAAATTGCTCAAGCAACGTAGAGAAACAGAGAAAATAAAGCTAAGTTTTGGATTCAAAATTCTATGGATGACTCATTTTTTTCAAAAATCACAAGCGCTGGTACTTCAAAACAGGCCTGGGACATCCTTAAATCTTCCTACCAAGGAAATGACAGGGTCAAAACAGTTAATCTGCAAACCTTGAGGACGCAATTCGAGACTCTAAGGATGACAGAGTCCGAAAATGTGGATCAATTCATGACCAGAGTCATGGGCATCGTGAACCAGATCAAATTGACTGGTGAAACCATCACAGATCAACGAATTGTTGAGAAAATCCTCAAAAGTTTACCAAATAAATTTGAAATGGTTGTAACAACAATCCTTGAATCCAAGGATCTGTCATGTTTTTCAACAGATGAACTAATTGGTTCTCTGGTGACACATGAGACCAAACTGCATCTCACAGATGAGTCAATCTCCAATGCTTTCAAAACTCAATTCTCCTTCAACAGAGGGAGGGGCAGAGGAAGAAGCAGAGGTCACCAAGGAAGAGGGAGAAATCAAAGTAACCCTCACTCCAGTGGAGGCAATAGACAACAGTATCCGAATCAAAATTTTCAAGGTCAAAGACAACAACAACATAATCAACATCAAAATTTCCAGCCTCAAAGAGGCAGAGGTAGAAGATCAAATGAGAAATCAAGCATACAATGATATTACTGAAAAAAGTATGAGCACTATGAATTTGAATGCAGGAGGAAGCAAGAAGATCAGCTCTCAATAAGAGCACATGTGTCAAATCATACGAGAGAAAACTCAGGAGGTATGTTTCTTTCATGCCACAAGACTAAAGAACAACCTAAACATCGCTGGTTGTTGGACAGTGGATGCAGCAATCACATGATAGGTAACAAAGATTTACTTTCATGCATTGATTCTTCACTCTCATATGATATTACACTTGGAAATGATTCTTTAGTCAAAGTTCAAGGAAAAGGAACTGTTCCTATTCTTACTAAACAAAATGTAAAGAAAGACATAAACAATGTCTATCATGTTCCAGATCTGAAACATAACTTGTTAAGTGTAGGACAACTCATTGAACATGGCTATAAGGTACTTTTTGAGGGAGCATCTTGCAAGATATATGAAAAAATCCCAAGCAGAAAATTGATTTCTGAAATCCATATGACTCCAAATAGGATGTTTCCCCTTACTCTCAGAACTGCAAATCTGATTCAACCATATGCACAGAGTGCATCTACCCTGAAATCTGATTCAACCATATGCATAGAGTGCAAATCTGATACAAGATTTGGACATCTACCATTTCAGAGTCTAAGTCTTCTTCAGAAGAACTCCATGGTCAAAGGTCTTCCTATATTTAAAGAGCACATTCCCCCATGTGAGTCTTGCATACTTGGAAAACATAAGAGAACTAGTTTTCCACAGTCATCAAATCAAGCCAAACAACATCTTGAACTTGTTCACACTGACCTATGTGGACCAATGCAAACATAATCAATAGGTGGTAGCTTTTACTTTCTAACGTTTATTGATGATTTCAGCAGAAAAATATGGATCTATTTTCTCAGACACAAGTCTGAAACTTTCGCAAAATTCAAAGAATTCAAGGCAGAAGTTGAAAAACAGAGTGGCAACTATATCAAAGCCCTCAGGTCAGATGGAAGAGGCAAATACAACTCCAAAGAATTTGCAAATTTCTGCAAATCACAAGGCATTATCATGCAAACAACAACTAGGTATACTCCACAACAGAATGGAGTGGCTGAAAGGAAAAATCAGACAATAATGAATATGGCAAGAACACTTCTCAAAGAGAAAAGTTTGTCAAATAGGTTTTGGGCTGAAGCAGTAGCATGCTCAGTTTATCTTTTGAATAGATCTCCAACCAACAAACTAAATCTAAAATACCCTCAAGAAGCATGGAGTGGGACAAAGCTCAATGTTGCGCATCTAAGGACATTTGGATGCATAACATATGCTCACATACCTTCCGAATTAAGGAACAAACTTGATGACAGAAGTGAGAAATGTATTTTCACTGGATATAGTGAAACATCTAAAGCTCACAGTCTTTACAATCCAATCACCAAGAAACTAATTCTCAGCAGAGATGTAAAATTTCTAGAAAATCAATTCTGGAATGATTCATAAAATCAGCAAATGGACAGTCAAAATCCATTGCTGCCAAGTTCTGAAAATGCAAAAAAATTAGGACAACAAGTACCTCAAACTATTCTTCCAATATTGCAGGTACAAAGACAACCTGGAAATTCTCAGGATAACTCAACTTCTAGCAGAGAATCCTTCTCTGAACCACAAAATCAGAGAACTCGAAGTTTGAGAGAAATCCATGAGCAGTTGGATGACTTTGAACAACACAACCTGTTTGCTTTAATGTCATGTCAACCTACATCTTTTAAGGAAGCAACTAAGGAGACACAGTAGGTTCAAGCCATGAACCAAGAAATTGACTCCATTGAGAAAAACAAGACATGGGATCTTGTTGATTTGCCAAGTCACAAGAAGAGTATTGGTGTCAAATGGGTTTACAAAACTAAACTCAATGAAAAAGGGCAGATCGAAAAACACAAGGCAAGACTTGTTGCCAAAGGACTCTCACAACAACCCGGTACTGATTATGGTGAAACTTTTGCTCCAGTAGGAATATTAGACACTGTAAGGACTCTATTGGCCATAGCAACCCAACACAAATGGCAAGTATACTAGATGGATGTCAAGTCAGCATTCCTGAATGGTTTCTTAGAAGAAGAAGTTTATGTCAATCAACCACCTGGATTTGAAGTCCAAGAGTAGCCAACCAAAGTATATCGGTTGAAGAAAGCCTTGTATGGCTTAAAGCAAGCTCCAAGAGCTTGGTATAGCATAATTGACACTTACCTGATCCAAAGTGGTTTCAGCATAAGTCAAAATGAGCCAACTCTTTACACCAAAACAGATCAGTACGGTAAAATTTTGATTGTATATTTATATGTTGATGATATGATCTATACGAGAAATCTTGAGTTAACAAATTTTAAACATGCCATGCAATGTGAGTTTGAGATGATAGATCTTGGCATCATGAAATATTTTTTAGGGATTGAGGTTGAACAATCAACCAAAGGCATTTTTATCTGTCAGAAAAAGTATGCAACAGACATCATCAAAAGATTTCGGATGGAAGAATGAAATCCAACAGAAACCCCCATACCACTAGGCACAAAATTGAGCAAGAAAGATGAAGATCTGGACATGTTTTTGAACAGGGCATGAACCCAATCTCATGGGCATCAAAGAAGCAGCCAATTGTTTCAATATCTTATGCAGAGGCAGAGTATGTTGCTGCTACCTCAGCTTCTTGTCAAGCTATGTGGCTGAGAAGAATATTGAAAGATATGTCACATACATAAAATGATCCAACTCCTATTTTTTGTGATAATACTTCAGCAATTGCCTTATCCAAAAATCATGTGTTTCACAAGAAAAGAAAACACATTGACAGTCGTTTTCATTTCATACGCGAGCTAGTCAATAATGGTGATATTGCACTACAATTCTGTGGTTCTCGAGATCAGTTTGTTGATATCTTTACAAAGCCACTAGGAAAATCTGTTTTTGATTTTCAGAGACAACACTTAGGCATAATCAGTGCTGATGTTTGTAACTGTTGAGTTTAAGAGGGAGTGTTAAATATAATGTAACCTCAACAGGCTGACTGTACACTGCCAACTGTCCTGGCCAGCTGTACTTTCTATTCTTGTTTTGCTTGAGCCTATTTAGCTCAGCTATTTCCCTTTGCATAGTACTTACTACTTCAAAACTTCTTCATGTACTCGTTTTGTACTCTTCTTCTTATATTCTAATATACTGTTTTCTGTTATATTCTTTCTCTCTGCATTTCTTGCTTCACAATTTATCACCCTCCTCTTGCTTCCACTGATAAACTAAGAAAAAATAGTCTCCAAAGCAACATTTTAAAAACTAAAACTAAGAACAAAAAAACTCCATTACTAGAAACACCACATAACAACATTATATATCGGGATTGGAAGAGCTTAAGTTTGAGTGTCAAAAGAATGAATACCCGAAAGACCTCTATTGTGCTTATGTAGAGAAAGGTAGTATAGAGCTTCTCACGATGCCTTGAAAAAAGGACTCGGAGCCCTATCACAGTATGGACTCGGAGCCCTATCACATCCTGCACATCCGATTTTGAAATCAACTTCTGCTTAGGGACGTCAAGCTTCTTTTGTTTCAAAAACCACAGTCTCCACTCCCTCTAATCGGCGACTCTTTGACTTCTTTGTTCTTTTCTTCACCCTTTTCATTTGGGCACAACACATCAAGTGATGGCTCACAATTGTGGACATGAAAACAAAAATATTCAACAACACCACCATATTAGCCTCATTGAATCCATATTCATCGCTGAGAGCCATGGTTGTCCAACATGAGACACAAAAAAATCATCATAAAACATTAGATAAAATAAAATAAAATCACGTGCAATGAATAAACACATAATGGGAAGAGGAACTGTCATCGCCGGAGGAGTTGATGTCATTGACGCAAAACCTTATCACCCCCAATGACGCTGCGGCCTTCAAAGTCCATATATCCTCTCTCTGACAATGATTGCTTCTTCTCAATCTCCGTTTGAACCCGCGATTTTTCTTTCAACTCTAATAAGTCCAGGAATCGGAGACGTCTAGAAGAATAAATGTCCTTATTCTTCTTCTCACGTAGCTTGAACAACATGCCCTCTGCCATGACTTATCTTCTTCAGACAACAATGGATCTATACACCCTCCTGCTCCAGCAAATGCACTAAGGTGAGCATAAACCGCCTTCAATCTTCTTCTTCTCGGTCGATCTACTCCCCTACACAACTAAGCACACAGACGACAACAACTATTTCTACCCTACTTCTATCCCTAAGATTACACAGGACTACATCGTGATGGCTCACATATTCCTGGTCTCTTGAGTCAAGGCCATACTTGCCCTCATACCAAATAAGACATATTGAGTACCACAGTACACACAATTACTCTTTTATATTGCATTAGAGAACACATCTATTTATACAATGTTACATCTATTTATACAATGTTAAACAAAACTTATTAGTTTAGAGAGTACACACAATTACTCTTTTATATTGCATTAGAGAACACATCTATTTATACAATGTTACATCTATTTATACAAGGTTAAACAAAACTTAATAGTTTATCTAGTTTAGAAATGAACAGACTTAATTTACCTTATCAACTATCACAATATAGTTTGCCATTATCCTTATCTTCCTTCTTTGATTTGGAGTGTAATCCTTACAATATAGTTTGCCATTATCCTTATCTCCCTTCTTTGATTTGGAGTGTAATCCTTACATTAGTTATCTCTAACTTACTCTCATAGGTTATCTCATTAATAATTAATGGACTCCATGATTACATCATGTCACATATATGAGTTAATATTCTAACATTTCTTTCATATTCTAACATAACTTACGACATGGACTCCATGATTACATCATGTCACACATGTATGAGTTAATATTCTAACATTTCTTTCATATTTGTTTGATATAAGTGTGATCTTTCATATTTGTTTGATATAAGTGTGATCTTGGTGTTATAAGAAACTTGGACCAATGTACTATCATGTAGAGTACACAATATTACAATCTCTACTCTATCATCACCATAAGGTTGTTAAGTTTGTTGCATATAGATGTCCTGTATATACAAATAGGAGGAATACGTGATTAAGGGCAAGTATGTTATATACAAAATAGGATAAATATTTATTTTGATAGTTAATGAAGAGTTAATGGATAAGATTTATGAATAATTAATGAGAGTCATTTTTTTAATAAGAAGATTTACATGTGTAAAAAAATAAAATTAAAAAGAAAATTGTTGTTATGTTATTTAGAAAGATGTGATTAAAAAAAATGTAAAATAATTTTTGGTAAATTTTAATTTGGATTTATGTTGGAAATTTCTTAAAATTTGAATAAATTTCCTAAATACCTAATAAAATAAAATAAACATTAAATACTATATCCAAGTTTTTTAAGGTCATAATGTGGTTGGCTCAAAGAAAGGGTGATTTTAGATTTTCCATTTCCTTCCAATATGATGAAGTATTAGCATGATGAGCACAAGTTTTTTAAGGTCATAATGTGGTTGGCTCAAAGAAAGGGTCATTTTAGATTTTCCATTTCCTTCCAATATGATGAAGTATTAGCATGATGAGCACAAGTGTATATGTATACAAAACTAAATAAATGAATAAAATAGGCTAAGACCAAGGTGGTTGCACAAGTAGAGGTAGGGAACATTGTACACATTAGTATTGCAAACATTGTGAATGTGCTCCACACCTCATAAATGTCTCAAGAAATGATTTTGTTGTCATTATCCTTGGCACCATAGGTAGAATCCATCACTTAGTTATTCATATTGACAACCCCCCTCAAAAGTAAAAATAAAAATACCTACCTTGAGTTAGGATGATTAAATGCGAGAGAATTTGTTAAAGAAATTGCAATTTGAGGGGAAGAAGCAACATATATGAAACTTTGGAAGACGTCATAGACTCTAAAACATGAGAAAAGAAAAATACCTTGATTGTTTTATGTCCATTACACTATAGAATAACTAAACCTAATTGATCTAAACCCAATTGATCATATTGTAAAATGATTAATCCTTGTTTTTTTTTGTTAAGATCTCAATTATCAAGAAAGAAGAAATACATAACATTGCATATACTTTGGAATAAATTATGGCATGGTGGAAATATTAGTTATTAAAATAATTGATCCATTTCTTTAATTATTTGTATAATATCAATGCAACTCATGCTACCAAGTAAAATATGTTTGGCCATATCTTGTTTCAATAAATGAATACGGGTATATCTTGTATTATTAAAAAATTTCAATGGAGAAAACAACGTTTTTTTTCATTTTAGTTAGTTTACATTTTATTATTCAAAAGGCACTATGAATCCCATGCAACATAGTAGTGCGATAAAAGTTTTACATATGTCATGTGAGTGACATAACTTGTTCCAAAAACATATGAAGTGCCACAACAACCCAATACATGTCAAGTGCTTATTGATCATTCTTTCCATGTATTTCCTCTAATGTTGAGATAACTCCATGGATTGGATGATACACAAAATTGTATTGAACAAAATTCTCTATTTGAATAACTTTGTATGAACATGGCACACCACAACCCCCTTGTGCTCAAGCTTAGCCCTCCATGCAACCCACGCTGAAAGGAATATGATAGGAGTTATGACCATTTGAGACAAACACCAAAGTGCTACAATTAGAGTAGTCAAGTCCTTATTCAAACTACAATGATCTTAATGATTACAAAATGTGATATGACCAAGCGGAGGGTCGTTATAAGATGCATATTTATGTGTCGATTGATGTTTTGTAATATTTAATTTTATATCAAATTGGGAATTATCTATGCATGGATTGATATATTTTATTCTCAATATCATATCAAATAAAATAGTTTATGATATTGATAAACATAGATGATTTTAGGGGATAAATTTTGCAAATGGGCTAATTTTCCATGGTTTTTCCCAAAAAATGTTTCGCCAATTTTCATTTTTTCTAAAAACGATTAGCCCAAATTCCATGGAATAAAATTATTTTACCTCTAAAATCGCCAAAATGTTATAGAAATTATATAAAAACCTTAGAAATTTGAATATTTTTACAAAACTATCCCCAAACATTTTACATTTTACATATTAAGGACTAGTAATATTAGCCCATGTTTCTACATTTTAATATAAATTTCCATCCTTAAAATCATCGATGTTGATAAATAATCAAAATATTACCACAAGGTTACTATCCATCTCACATTTGATCTATGAAGGATATTGGCATGTACAAGTAGGATGTGAGATAGAGAATGAATAATCAAGATCAATAGATTACATCGACATCAAGGTGACATGAGAGTGATTTATATGTTTCTTTTTTATATTTTTCCAGCCGAGTCGCTTACCTATGAAATAGTTCTACCATATCGATAGTCAAACATTAAAATGTACCTAAATTTTCATGGAATATAATTGCTATAATTCCATTCTTCAAACTACAATTTACCTCTAATGTCATATATAGTTAGAATTTAGAGATATAAATTATAATGAAATATTTTGATATGACCGTGAATTAACAAGAATTATATGACATGATGGTGTGAATAAATAAAGCTCTCTCTTATAACATGTTTATTATCCCTCTAGCCTCTTCGGGTAGGTTTCATTAACTTTTTCAATACATGTTTACATTATTATTGGTAACCTAACCCATATGGGTTTGTTCTAATTATAACTATTGAAAATGAATGGCTCAATACCCTCCTTTCCATGTAGGTGTGGCTCCCTTGACATATCCCGTTGTAATGCTTAGAATTTCACCAACACCCTTAATGGATATCATCTCATCCCATGCATCTTTCTCTATTAAAACCTCAGTTGGTATTCCTTTCTCCTCAATCAATGATGATACCCAATATCACTTTAAAAAAATTCATAACAAATTCATAATATATGAGTTTTTTACATAATTATATATTAATATTGAAAAATCAAACCAATGACTATTTGCTAAAATTGTTATACTATTTATTTTACATGTATACTATATTTCAAGATGTAAAAGTTTATGAGAAAACTATATATTATCATATAGAATATTAGTGGTACCCGGAATGGGGTGATTTCCAGCTCACATGACCAAGTGGCTACAGGCCCTCAACACATGGCCATATACCCTCAACGTGTTGCTTCAAGGCTTAGCCTCGATGACCCAAACAATATGGAGGGTGTCCTTTTGAGGTTGGATGAAACAGACGCAAATTATGGCAAGGTGTGAGATGACAAGAGCTCTGTTGTTCCTCAATGCTCACATGAGTCGATTGAAGTTTCCTCTATACTCTTGTTCATAATGGATAACCAAAATGGTAGTGGGGATTTCCCTTTAATATGGAGAACATGAACTTCGATATGAAGACGAGCCTGTGTCCACAACTTCATATCATTCGACCACTCCTAACCAGAATGATTAAGGAAACATAGGATGAATGCTCGTCTCGTCTCTTTCAGGATCTTAGTGTGTTAAATAAGGTTTGTGATGGTAAGGATTTTGGTTCTATTCTCTTCTTGTATATTGGGCATCACCCCCCTATTCATGATAGTTCAAATAGTTTAGTTATCCTCCTTTTTGGCATGGATATGGCTCCTAGAGAAAGTAAACCATGCTCCTCCTCTGTCCATCCTAAACCATGCTCCTCCTCTGTCCATCCTTTTCATGCTGCAAAAGCAGCCATCAATGTTGTTGAATTCCATGAGGACTTTGTCATGGAGGAAGACAAAGATAAAATGTTTGATCTTGAAGATGAGGTTCGATTAATCAGAGTGTTTAAAGAATATGATGAGCTTGAGTTTTGTTGAACAAAAAATTGTCACATCTATTTTCTCGCTCTTCAAATAATAAAAAAATTGACATCAGAAGAAGAATTTTTTTAACGATTATAAGTTCATTGCGTATTCTTCAGTATCAGCTTTATCACACATTTCGTGGATTTAAAATATGAGTTTGTATGCTCAAGATATCTAGGTGTTTCTCGCTCTTCGAATAATAAAAAAATTGACATCAGAAGAAGAATTTTTTTTAACGATTATAAGTTCATTGTGTATTCTTCAGTATCATCTTTATCACACATTTCGTGGATTTAAAATATGAGTTTGTATGCTCAAGATATCCAGGTGTTGGTCTAATTGGAAAAAAACGCTTCTTCAATATGTGACAAAGTTATTTTTTCTTGAAATTAATAATTCTTGGAGCCATGATCATCCTCATGGAACCATGCCGTGTATTTGAACCATATCCAATTTTTTTTGGAACCATGCTCATCTCTTGGAACTACTCATGTCTTGGATCATATCTTGGATCATATCTTGGATCATTACACACTTAGTTTATTTCTATTACTCTTCCACTCTTCCCATACTTTGATTATTTTATGTTTTCCTCACTCCCCACTCATTATCTCTCCTTCCTTACTTCCCCTTCTTCCCTCACCCCTCTTTATCTCTCCTTATCTACTCTCCACTTACTCCTCTCCTTTACTCCATACTTAGTTTATTTTTTATATTCATTGGATGGACGGATGGACCTTCTCCCTCACTTTCCTCACCTCACTTTCCTCACACCCGATTCTGCTACCTACATATCCCAACTCCCCATGTCATCCTACATCACCTTATCCATCCTCCACCCTCATTTCCCCCCCTCTCGTCCACCTTTTTCCCTACTTAACCTATATTTGAAATTAATTCCATGAATGGTTAACCAATTAAATCACTCCATTTGTCAACCAATTATTTCGTGACACTTGGAAGCCAACTATTAGTCACCCATGGAATCCAACCACTTGATGACACATGGAAACAAATAACTTCATGACATGTGGCAACCATTCAGATGGTGATAGGTGTTAGACCTGATATCCAATCACAACATGACACATGATATCCAATCACAACATGACACATGTGTTGGCGAGCGAAATTGACCATCCGTCAACTGAGAGAGTGGAACCGGTTCGGGGTTGTCTAATAACCCAAGCCGTTTGGGATGAACCACCCTGACGGGTTTAGCGGCTCCGTTAGCTGATCTACGGTCCTAAGAAAACAAAAAATAAAACTACTCTAAACTAACTAATCTAACAAAAATAACTATTAAACAAACTAAACTAATCTAACTAAAAAAAGAAATAAAACAATCTAATACACTAATCTAACTATTCTATATATATATAATCTACTATCTAATACTATACTAACTCTAAGAAATCAAATATCTAACTACTAACTAAAATAAATCTTATTCACAAAATGTACAATATTTACAATTTACAGATTTGAATGAAAACCTGAAAAACTCATTTGTATTCCGCCCTAAGACAGTGAGAGATATTTTTTGTTGATTTTATAATTTTATGAAACATAAATTAAATAAAAACTAACTAAACTAAACAACTAATATACTAACTTTAACTACTAATCTAACTAAAGATATATCTAACTAAACTACTTACATTATACTAACAAATTAACGAAAATAAATCACAAACTGACCTGGAGAAATGCTCCAGATTTGTCCTGTATGAAATGATCATCTTAGCTGATCGGAAGGAGAAACCCGCACCGAATTATCCAGGCCCTCCTAGTAAACAGAAAGTTGTAGTGCTCTTCAAATATGATTACATGACAAACAAGACATAAAAATTACAACAATCTTATGATTTATAAATCTTCACAGTTAGATAAACCTGTATGCAAAGATCTATATGAAATGATTCAATTAACGAAGAAGAGAAATATGTGATTCATTAACTGAAACAAAGTAACTGCTGTATTTTTTAAGTAATGAAAGAAATCAGATATGGATAACACATTAATTAAATCATATCATTCTGCAACAGATTATGATAGCTAAAGTAGTCTATAATCAACTGCAAACGACATGCATAAACTTGAAACAAAAGATTGATATATTGAAAGCGAAAGTTGTAGCAAAACATCAACTCTTCTCTCAGTTTGTATTAGAAATCCATAGCCTGGTTCTCCCAAGAGTGAGGATGATGATTATTACAAAAAATAAGAAGTATTTAAAGACTTCCCACAGGGTAAAACATCCCTGTGGGAAGTGTCAAAACAATTTACAAAAATCTTTGAATAATCTCCCCAAATCCCTAATTTTGCCTATGACTAATAACTGAAAACCATATCTAAAATGTTGTAGCATGTCCAATTGGTTAATGAAATTTGTGGGTACCTGTAAGTAGAGAAAAATACAGAAGTTTAGATAGTGTTTATTGATAAAATTGGCAGAAATCTAATTCTGGCGATTCTGTAGCTGGCCTATTTTGGAAACAGAATCAATTTTAATCAATCCAAATCTAACAGAATTATATTCAAACTTTTAAACAAATATTGGATTGCTAATTGAAAATCAAATGAATTATCCAAATCAAAATTCTAGGCTAACTTAAGAGCAAACGAAATCATGGTCAACCGACTGATAACAGAGATGCATGCACTGTGTCCAATCTTTGATTACCAATTCGGGTAAACAGAATCACACTAGATAATTTTGACAGCAATGAAAACGTTTTCATGAACCAATTGAAATCAACACCAAAATCATTTTCGAATCAAACGAATTCTACAAGATCGTCTTTCTAAATGATATAACTATATTAAACAAATAACAACGATCATGCTAATCGTGGCACACAGGAATGTCTTGCAGATCCAATCAAACAGGAACGAATCAAAACAGTTTGAGGCTGTTATGAATGAACACAGCTTCCATGATTTTAGCAAATAGATCTTCAACATAACCATTTTGATAATCAAACTATGAAAGAATCATTTCAAATAATAAACAGAACTAATCGAAAACCAAAACCCAATTCATTATATTAATCCAAGCAATTCATAAAACGAATTTGATATTGAAAACACATACCTGGGAGGATTGATCAAGGGTTCAAGAGTGTGAGAGACTAGATGGGTGAGAGGGGTTTTGAGGGACAGGCCTGGAGAATTCATAGACGTTTCAGCAAATGCACACAGACCCAATACGTTCCCTTCAACCATTGAGAGGATCTGGAGAATGACCTAAAAAACACGAGCTAGATCTCTATAACAACTCGATTTCTGAGGCAACCGCCCTTGATGAAGGTAAAGGAGCAAAATTTGGTTCTGGGTTTTCAGCGCTTTGATCTAATTCGAAATCGTTTGCCCATAATCGCTCACGCAAAAACATGACTCTGGGCGCAATTACGGGGGTAGTCTTAAGCAGTCTTCTCTGGCAAAATGAAACCAAAATTGACTATGAACACCACAAGGGTTCAATTCGCCCTTCAGGAGCCAGGCGAGAACACACAGTGAACAAGGGTTTGGGTAGGGTCAACGCATGGTCGAATAACTCACAGGCTTACCCGAAAACTAACAGAGGTAACCCAGGAAAGGGGGGAAGGCATTAATGCCCGAATGTGTGAGGCGGTGGAGCGAGCTTAGACCATGTAGAATAGTCATATCCACAGTACAAACACCGACGCTTATAACTATTCAAATCACAATGTATATGTGTTAAAAACTATGCCATTTTAATCAACCAATGGATATATGGGAAGTGGATTAAAAATTTGCGCAAACCATAGTCATAGTTTCAAAACCAAAGAAATAAATCGAAATCACACCAAGGGTTTGATTATATAAACTATGTGTTGTATGAAACGATTTATACCAAGGGTCTTGCCACAACACAAATGTGTTTTTATGAAACCAAAGTGCCAAGTGAATCGATCAAAGAACATATAAATCCAATCACCAATGCATCATCAACTCAATCAAAATAATATCACCACAGTCTTGTAAAAATAAGTCTTATTAACAAATAAGAATGCCAAAAGAATAATGATCTTGGAATCTTGTCAATTGTGTAACAATAAATAAATTGGAAAACACGATGAGCACATAAACAAGAGCGATCATAACAATCTAGTGGCATTTTTAATATGACTTCGAAAACCAGCATTTTCACGCTTGCAGTTGTGAAAACGAGAACCAAGGTAAGTGTGGAAACACATATAAAACAATAGTATGGTTTTATTGGAAAGATTGCGACGAAATCAAAACACTGGTGTAAGCAGCTTATAAGGACAGTATGAAAATGCGAATTGGCTTCCAACAATGGAGACACACTGGTAGAAGTACTTATCTCTTCCAAAAGAACAAATTCAGATTAGGATAACGAGAAAACTTCTAACTCAAAAATAACAACCAGAAAATCGTGTAAACATCATCATTCACCAAATATTCCAGCAGTGTTTAAAGGATGAAAACATATAGCAGCCTTAAGACAAGCAAGCCACGATATTAAAGATAAAATCTCCAATACTGTTGAGAGAGCCATTGCTACCAGCAGGCATCCATAGCCTCGACAGGGTTTCCATTTAACTGACTCTGACATCTGTATCCTGCCAAGAAGTTTTGGATCAGAATAAAGGACATTTCCAGGTCAAGAGATTTCTTATTTTTTCCAATTTTCATATACCCGACATTGCTTCGCTACCAGCGGGCCTGTTCAGTACCCCGACGAAGTTGTCTTGGCGCCATGCATGAATTTACCCGCTGCCCGCAGACCTGTTCAACGTCCCAACGGGTTTACAAGCACTTCCCACAACTCTTTGATTTATTTTCTTTTTTAAAGATATATAGTTGAGCGGGGTGACACTGAAAATTACGATATTTTAAACATATTTTTTCAGACCTCAGCATAATTTTTTTATTTTTTTTAGAACTGTCCTTTATTAAAACCCATAGATGTTTCATTTACATAACCAACTTTCTAAGGCAGGGAGACATCTTTTGAGTTATTCCCTTAAGGAATACGAACAGTGTAAGAAGATAATAGATGATCGTGACATGATTTACTCATACATTGAAATCAGTTAACTTCTTTCAAACAACAAACTCTTGCCAACACAGATGTAAATTTCAGAAGCATATAATTGATGTTTATACAATTTTTTTAGCAGTCATTTCAGTGAAAGAATTTTCTATTTTCCTTGTCTGAACAATTCAAAAAATTCAGGTATGTGTATTTCCAAAAGAAAAACTAGTAAGCATAAGGGAGAAATCAAAACACACCAGTGAAAAAAATTGGAAAGAAAAGAAATCCAAACAACAAAAACAAAAAGACAAATATGCAAAGAAGGTGAATCTGAAAACCTCATGCAACAAATCCCTTGGGAAACTGAAAGAAAGTAGGAAAACCCTGAATGATGGGAAAGCAGTCCTACTCATGGTACCTTGGGTCAGGGTTGATTTAGATTTATTTATCTCTTTACTTTCCATTTTAATATTTTCATGACGATACTGCATTTTTGAAAATAAACGTTCAAGTAGAAGTAAAGAGAAAAAGGATCAAGTGGACTTCCCTGACAACAGCCGTATTATGGTTCTCGTGGTGCGCCCACTTGCGGTCATGACTGCATTATTACAAAGAGAAATAGTGAGAAATAGAACTACAAGAAAACCTATTCCTAAACCTACCCTAACTATTGAACAAATCAGGATACTATGTGAAGTCATGTTTCCAATGTAGCCATCAGAGTAACTCTAACCCTGCAACGAAAACAAGATCAAGCATTACTAATAAGAATGGTAATAGATCAACAAATGACAAGAACATATCACACTTACCTTCATAATCATCATCTAAAAACAAAGTAAGCATGATCTTACCATTTCCTTGGATATTCTTGTTGTATGAATCATCCAGCCATTGCGCAATCTTGTCGTGATAAGGGTCATAATGGCATGGGTGAGTGTAATTAGTTTTGAAAAAATCGTCAGGATTATGAGGAAATGGAATAAGCATCAACCAAGGCTGAAATTCCCCATCCTCCTGACATTTCTCTAAGTACTCATTAATTTCTTCATATGGAGGATCTAAAAAAAACATGTCACGCCTACTTCCAAGATACTTGGGTAAAAATAAAGCAAGCTCAACTTTGTCTTTATTATGAAATTTCTTCATATATGAATATTCAATCCATCCTAAGATCTTGTCACAAAAATGTGGATGCAAACCATGACTTTGATGAAACAAATTTATCAATGGAAAGCTTATCATAGGAGGATTCATGCAATCAATTGGATCATTGGTTCGAATGTTTCCTTCGATGCGATTGATCATTTCAAAATGTGAAGTATAAACATTAATATTAGAGCTAAGAAAAGAACGAATATGAAATGTAGAACGTTTGATCTCCTTAAGATATAATGCATTGTCTTTTTCAACAATAAACTGTGTAAAATCATCTCGCAACATGTCATTTTCCAATGTGAGTGATCAAAGTGAACAAGAGTCAAATCCGGTTTTATCAATGTTATGCTCGGAATTAATTTCACCAAAATTTAGCATATCGAAAGTATATGGTTGTGGTGGAAAAGAGTAGGATGTTGTAGGTAAGATGTCAAGTCCACCAGAATCTAGGAATAGATCATGATATAAAGAATAAAAGGAATTAGAAATAAGCAGATAAAAAGAATCTCTTGAACTATGATAATCAACAATGGTATTCTCAAGACAATTCTCTTCACTTTCTTTAAAACTTTTACTTTGTTTTGGTGATGAACTCCTCAACATAATATGATCATCTGGATTTTCCTTTTGTGTGACAGATAATTCAAAATTTATGTGACAAGCATCTAATACTTCCTGCGAACAAAGTGCATTTTGAGGATGAAGGTTTAAAGGTTCTTCTTCTAGTTGCGTAACTTCTTCTCTAATCAGTTTCATAGGAGTACCAGAACATTCAAGAAGATTTGCGTTGCTTAAGTGTTCTTCCATGATTGATTTTAAATGTTGATCAGAGCATGAGTTACAAGAATGAGGGTATTGACCTTGAGCTGGAAACGAATCATTTTCCATACTAGTCTTAGACTGAAAATACAATGATTCAAAGGAAAAACCAATTTGGTTGTCAATAAGAGCCTGATCAATAGATTCTACCTCCCTAGCTTGTTCAACATTATCGAACGAATTTTTCTCTTCTTGCGAAGAAGATT
>ML804678.1:175053-187806 GCA_009831015.1 Picea engelmannii | reverse complement strand
ACTACTAACTAAAATAAATCTTATTCACAAAATGTACAATATTAACAATTTACAGATTTGAATGAAAACCTGAAAAACTCATTTGTATTCTGCCCTAAGACAGTGAGAGATATTTTTTGTTGATTTTATAATTTTATGAAACATAAATTAAATAAACACTAGCTAAACTAAACAACTAATATACTGACTTTAACTACTAATCTAACTAAACATATATCAAACTAAACTACTTAAAATTATACTAACAAATTAACGAAAATAAATCACAAACTGACGTGGAGAAATGCTCCAGATTTTTCCTGTATGAAATGATCATCTTAGTTGATCGGAGGGAGAAACCCACACCGAATTATCCAGGCGCTCCTAGTAAACAGAAAGTTGTAGTGCTCTTCAAATATGATTACATGACAAACAAGACATAAAAATTACAACAATATTATGATTTATAAATCTTCACAGTTAGATAAACCTGTATGCAAAGATCTATACGAAATGATTCAATTAACGAAGAAGAGAAATATGTGATTCATTAACTGAAACAAATTAACTGTTGTATTTTTTAAGTAATGAAAGAAATCAGATATGGATAACACATTAATTAAATCATATCATTCTGCAACAGATTATGATAGCTAAAGTAGTCTATAATCAACTGCAAATGACATGCATAAACTTGAAACAAAAGATTGATATATTGAAAGCGAAAGTTGTAGCAAAACATCAACTCTTGTCTCAGTTTGTATTAGAAATCCATAGCTTGGTTCTCCCACAAGTGAGGATGATGATTATTACAAAAAATAAGAAGTATTTAAAAACTTCCCACAGGGTAAAACATCCCTGTGGGAAGTGTCAAAACAGTTTACAAAAATATCTGAATAATCTCCCCAAATCCCTAATTTTGCCTATGACTAATAACTGTAAACCATATCTAAACCGCTATAGCATGTCCAATTGGTTAATAAAATTGGTGGGTACCTATAAGTAAACAAAAATACAAAAGTTTAGATAATGTTTATTGATAAAATTGGCAGAAATATAATTCTGGCGATTCTGTAGCTGGCCTATTTTGGAAACATAATCGATTTTAATCAATCCAAATCTAACAGAATTATATTCAAACTTTTAAACAAATATTGGATTGCTAATTGAAAATCAAATGAATTATCCAAATCAAAATTCTAGGCTAACTTAAGAGCAAACAAAATCATGGTCAACCGACTGATAACAAAGATGCATGCACTCTTTCCAATCTTTGATTACCAATTCGAGTAAACATAATCACAATAGATAATTTTGACAGCAATGGAAACGTTTTACTGAACCAATTGAAATCAATACCAAAATCATTTTCGAATCAAACGAAATCTACAAAATCATCTTTCTAAATGATATAACTATATTAAACAAATAGCAACGATCATGCTAATCGTTGCACACAGGAATGACTTGCAGATCCAATCAAACAGGAACGAATCAAAACGGTTTGAGGTTGTTATGAATGAACACAACTTCCATGATTTTAGGAAATAGATCTTCAACATAACCATTTTGATAATCAAACTATGAAGGAATCATTTCAAATAATAAATAGAACTAATCGAAAACCAAAACCCAATTCATTATATTAATCCAAGCAATTCATAAAACAAATTTGATATTGAAAACACATATCTAGGAGGATTGATCAAGGGTTCAAGAGTGTGAGAGGTTATATGGGTGAGAGGGGTTCTGAGGCACAGGCCTGGAGAATTCATAGACCTTTCAGCAAATGCACACAGACCCAATATGTTCCCTTCAGCCATTGAGAGGATCTGAAAAATGACCTGAAAAACACATGATAGATCTTTGTAACAACTCGATTTCTGAGGAAACCGCCCTCAATGAAGGTAAAGGGGCTAAATTCGGTTCTGGATTTTCAACTCTTTGATCTAATTCAAAACCATTTTCCCAGAATCGCTCACGTAAAAACGTGACTCTGGGGGCAATTACGGGGGTAGTCTTAAGCAGTCTTCTCTGGAACAATGAAACCAAAATTGACTATGAACACCACAAGGGTTCAATTCTCCCTTCAGTATCCAGGAGAGAACACACAGTGAACAAGGGTTTAGGTAGGGTCAACGCATGGTCAAATAACTCACAGGTTTACCCGAAAACTAACAGAGGTAACCCGGGAAATGGGGGAAGGCATTAATGCCCGAATGTCCGAGGTGGTGGAGCTAGCTCAACCCATGTAGAACAGTCATATCCACAGTACAAACGTCGGTTCTTATAACTATTCAAATCACAATGAATATGTGTTAAAATCTATGCCATTTTGATCAACCAATGGATATATGGTAAGTGGATTAAAAATTTGTGCGAACCATAGTCATAGTTTCAAAACCAAAGCAATAAATCGAAATCACACCAAGGGTTTGATTATATAAACTATGTGTTGTATGAAATGATTTATACCAAGGGTCTTGCCACAAGACAAATGTGTTTTTATGAAACCAAAGTGCCAAGTTAATTGATCAAAGAACATATAAATCCAATCACCAATGCATCATCAACTCAATCAAAAGAATATCACCATAGTCTTGTAAAAAGAAGTCTCATTAACAAATAAGAATGCCAAAAGAATAATGATCTTGGAATCTTGTCAATTGTGTAACGATAAATAAATTGGAAAACATGATGAGCACATAAACAAGAGCGATCATAACAATCTAGTGGCGTTTTTAATATGACTTCGAAAACCAGCGTTTTCACACTTGCAATCATGAAAACGAGAACCAAGGTAAGTGTTCAAATGCATATAAAACAATAGTATGGTTTTATTGGAAAGATTGCGACGAAATCAAAACACTGGTGTAGGCAGCTTATAAGGACAGTATGAAAATGTGAATTGGCTGCCAACAACATGATGATGAATGGGACAGTGACACACTACGACATGTGGCCATATCCATCCTCCACCCTCATTATTTCCCCTCTCGTCCACCTTTTCCCCTACTTAACCTATAATTGAAATTAATTCCGTGAATTGTTAAAAGATTAAATCACTCCATTTGTCAACCAATTATGTCGTGACACTTGGAAACCAACTATTAGTCCCCCATGGAATCCAACCACTTGATGACACATGGAAACAAATAACTTCATGACATGTGGCAACCAATTAGATGGTGATAGGTGGTAAACTTGATATCTAATCACAACATGACACGTGTTGATGAATGGGACAGTGACACACTACGACATGTGGAAGATGACTCTTCTCCATCTGAATGGTGACTCATCATTGATTGGGTGGATGATGAAAGGGTTACTAAAATATTTAATTAATTCATTAATTTTTGAAGGGGTGGAGCTCCTATTCTCCATAGTCTCTTATTATATCACATTAAGTGTATATTAAAAATTATAATATATACCACAAATTTTCCAATATCCCCATGTTTGTGGGATATATATTTCCCAAGAAAAAGATGAATTTCTAAAGAAGAAGGACGAATTAAGATCAAGGACCAGGATTGACCCATGAAAATGATCAACGATTGTTGCACCTTGATGCTCTGAACGTCATATCTTTAGATCCAGGAGTCGTATTTGGGAAAATGTTACCTCGTTGGAAAGGTAATTAAACGAGGAATATGATAGAATAAGTTTCAAAGGATGAAATTGGCTATATGTTTATCAGAAATTGAAATAACAATCAAAAATAGTTTTATGCTTTGTTGATAAATCTACTTGGTACCTCGACTTCACGAGCTCATATCTTGAGATCCATAACTCCATATTGTACCCAAGAGGACTCATTTAAAATAAAAGATGATGAATATCACATATGAAATTATTTCCATGGATGAAAAGTTAATTATGTTGTCCATAAAATCAAAATACCATCCTCTTTTTAAAAAGGCAGTTAATTAAAATTTTAGAAATAAAATGATCCGGATTATTTTCGGCACGAAATGAGAGCGGAGATATAATAAAGAAATGCACAGAGATATTGCAGATATTCAATAATATAACAAAATGTATTAGAGATAAAACCATAAACACAGATATACAGTAATACATGATTTCTATTAATCAGAGAAATGTACAGAGACTGTAAAATTACAGAGTGAAAGACTCGCTAGAATGGTGGCAGCTTATCTCTGAGAAGAGATGTGAAGGCTACTCACATTCGCAAGAAGATGATTAAAATGAGTCTCTGAAGGCCTTTTTACAATAAACGGGAATTCCAAAAGTCCTAGACATCCAAAAACCTAACCCTAGGAGATGAAGCGCCAAAAGTCATGTGGGCGTCGTTTGGGTAAGTGAGTACATCAACTTCCCGGGGTCGTAACTTTTGCATACGATCTCCGTTTTAGGCGTGTGATAGCTCGTTGGAAAGGTATCGTTGAGGAGATTCATTTTGGGGCCTCAATAATGCCTTTGGATATAATTGAGAACCTCTATATCTAAAAACCTTCATTTGGACCCTCAAAATGGCCTCGGAAGTTAAAACCTACTAAAAATAGTAAATTACCAAAATGGCCAGAAAACTGTTTTGAGCAATTTGGAAAAGGTGGGTGGTCACCGATATCCACCTAGATCATAAAAGTTTTATTTTATTTTTATTAAAGATGAAAAATTTCCACTTCAATATGTGGAATGATGTAAATTGATTAACGAGAATTTATTGAGGCATTAATTAAATTTATTTTTTCAAGAAAGAAAAATACCTAACTACTCAAGAAGTTAGAAGATCTGGTTTTAAAAAGAAAGAAAGAGCTTCATCAAAGGTTTAGAGAATGTTTCATTATCAGAGAGAGATATCATAATAGAAGGGTCCACCCATCAGAAGGTAGCCAATATTCTGATCAACCAACAAATATTTTCATCTTCTCAATTCTTCTGCTTCTACACTAATTTCTCTAGGTTTTTTGTTTGTATTTATGAAATTAATAGAAGGTTGTGTTCTTGAGTGTTTATATTGTATTCTTCCAAGACTTTTCTTATATGATCATGGAGTATTTACATCCATATTTTTGACTGTCAGATGTAAGACAAAATTTTCTATTCGATTCATGGGAATTTAGCCATTGTTTAAAAAACTTTATTTATGAGACACTTGTCAATTGGTTTACATAGATTTTTTGTATTGTTGAATATCCTTTATGAATAAAATTACACATAGAACTACATTGGGGTATTACTCTAATAATTTGTCAGATATTGGGATCTATGAGTGTGATATTTTTGGAGTTCCCCATCATATTCTTTTTAGTGTGTAATAAAAAAATAATTTAAAGTTCTTTGAGATGATCAAAATTGTTCTCTCTTTTTTATTGTGAGAAAAAATGGATTTATCCTCTATTTGTATGTGATTTAGAGGGTTGTATAAATGGTGTTGAGTATGTATATATTCTTATATTGAAGCCTTCCTTCAATATTTTCATTGTGAAAAAGCTACTTGTTGCACATCAAGATCATATCTAATCTGATTATCATGAACCATTCCATATATAAATCAAGGCAATAAAGATCTAGGGTTTGTTTTTTATCATTCTCCACAATCCAAGATATTCAAGATATACCTTTTAGCCAAAGAGGAGTACCACCTCTATAAAAATGTGGTGGGATTCATATCTTCATGAGGTTGTTGTTTGAATCTTAATTGATTCAAACATTAACATTTTTTCCGACCATAATGGGGAACCATATTTTTTCATGATATCTGAGGCCTCATTTCAGATTTGATTTGAGGAACCAGAGTCTCAATGATTCAAAGTTTCAAAAAGAAGATTCAATAAGACTACTATTCATTCTGGATGCAAGGGATTTATAAAAATATTATTCATAAATACTTGGATGACCTTAAAAAGATTAAAGAACAAACAAATAATTGTGAGAATGAACTCCTTTGCAATTCCATTGAAAGAACTCTTACAATCCTTGGAAATTCCATTAGAAAGATTCAAGAATATTAAGAAGATATATATTATTACTCCTTTGAATAATTCCATTCATGTTGTGATGTTTTGTTTCCTTGTCTAACAATCCCATCACTGGATTTGAAATATGTAGCAGAAGGAACAAGTGCCCAAAGAAGGAGGCGTCTATAAAGAGGCCCTTTAAATATGCCAAGAGTAGATTTTAAGATGCCTAATATTCCTATGGAAAATGTTTCTACATTCTTTTGGAATATTGCAGAGGATGCAAAGTATCACTTGTTTATATTTAAATGTACATGTAACGTTTTCAACCTCACTGAAGAAAATGTTACATGTCGATTATTTTTACAAACTTTGCGTGGGAATTCTCTTGAATGGTTCCATTTGTTTCTTCTTGGGACCATTACATGTTGGGACGTGTTAGAAACTTTATTTACAGAAAAAAATTCCTAGCCACACTCTCCCATATGGATGCAAGACCATGAAAATTTCATCCTCTCATATATTCCATATGAATATCTTTTAAGAAGATAAATTGAGAATGAAATCGAGGAGCCTCCACCAAATGCACAAGAAGATTTCATCCTTGCAATGCATGGTGAAAATCCTCAAGAACATTGGAAATGAGAAGAATTGGTGGAAAAATTTAATCTTGAGAAAAATGATGGGAAATATTTCCATTACATGAAGGAAGAATATTTTCAAAACATTCTTTATTAATCAATAATTTTAGAAGTGGTTAGAGATAATAAGAATGATGAAAGTATTTTAATATTAGAATCTCCTCATCAATCAAAGACAACAACATTCTTCAGCAACCAAGACTTGACTATATTGAATCCTAGTTTGAAATAATTGTTATCCAAGCAATGCAATCAGATGTCAAGCATATATTGGTCATTTTTTCCTCAACACATTTTGGACATGCCCCTAACTCTTTTGTACAAACTACAACATTTTCCTTAAATATTGTTTTGAATCCAAAAATTAGTTGGATGCATCAATGTCTCCATTGGAAACCTAGATACACCTAAAAGAGTCCCTTTCCTTCAAGTGAGGTAGGGTAGGTAGATTGTTTTTCTACATAGTTTGTTTCTTTAGTTTAAGTTTTGCATAATAAGACAGTTGATAAGTGAAATCAATATTTGAAGATAACTCCATGAAGGAAGAATTAAAAGAACCCATTTCAAAAATGACCCCATATCCCAAAGGAGAAGGTAGTTGGTATTCATATTATGGTGTTCTCAACAACCTACAAGGGGTCACTGTCTCGTAGTTGGAGTCAGTTGTTGACCAAAAATTGGTCATCCCTATTTTCCTGCTCCTGGAATGATAAAAATAAATTGACATTAGAAGAAGAAATTTTTGGAACAATTATAATTTCATTATGTATCCTTTAGTATCATCTTTGTCACACATTTTCTGGATTTAAAATATGAGTTTGTATGCTCAATATATCCATGTTTTCATCTAACTAGAAAAAAGTGTTTCTTCAATATGTGGCAAAGCTAATTTTTCTTCAAATTAAGAATTTTTGGAGCCATGATCATTCTCATGGAACCATGTTGTGTCTTCGTAACATGTCCAATTTTTCGGAACCATTCTCATCTCTTGGAACCATTCATTTCTTGGACCATCTCTTTGAACACATCATTCTGCACTTAGTTTATTTCTATTAGTATTCCCCTCTTCCCATACTTAGTTTATTTTACATTTTCCTCACTCCAAACTCCTTATATATCCTTCCTTACTTCCCCTTCTTCCAACACTTAGAATTATATTCACCTTCCCTCACCCCTTCTTATCCCCTTTATTCTCCCCTTACTCCTCCCCTTTACTCCATACTTAGTTTATTTTTTATATTCATCGAACACATGGTGATGAATGAGACCATGACACATGGTGACACGTGGAAGTTGAATCATCGCCGATTGGATGGTGAATCATCATTGACTAGGTGGATGATCTAAAATATTTAATTAATTCATTAATTTTCTAAGAGGTTGAACTCCAAGTCTCCATAGTCCCTTCATATCTCACATTAAGTGTATATTAAACTTTTAATATATATCAAAAATTCTCCAATATCCCCATGCATGTGCGATATATATCTCCCAAGAAAAAGTTGAAATTATAAAGAATAAGGACAAATCAATATCAAGGTCCAGGATTGACCCATGAAAATGATCAACATCTGGTGAGTCTTGATGTTTTAGAGACTATATCTTGTGATCCGAGAGTTGGATTTTGGAAAACATTACCTTGTTGGAAATGTAACGTGACCAGGAATATAATGGAACAAGTTTCAAAGACTGAAATTGACCATATTTTTCTCAGAAATTGAAAGAATAGTCAGCAATAGTCTTATGATTTGATGATAAATCTGCTTGGTGCCTTGACTTCATGATCTCATATCTGGAGATCCAAAACATCAAATTGCACTCAGGAGGACTCGTTGGAAATATAATAAGTTTAATACCACATCTGAAATGATTTCCATGGATGAAACATTAAATATCTTGTCAAAATAAATAAAATACGATCCTCTTTTTTAAAAGGCAGTTAATTAAGCCCCTGTGGTCTAGAATAAACGATGATGGAGTGTATTGTTAAGGCACTATGTTATGTGAAGTCATCAATTTGAAACCCCCGATTAAACATTTTTGTCGCATGAGGGGTCAGGTTGGCATGCCTCGGGTTATAGTGGTATCAATTGGATAACACAACCATGTGTCACACGAGTACGTGCCCGATTAGTTGTTGATTTCCCCGGTAAAAAAAGGAAGTTAGTTAGAATTTTCAAAATAAAGTTTATTTAAAAAAAATTATTAAAGACAAAAAAGTCCCAATTCAATATGTGGATGCAAATGATGTAAATTAATTAATTATACTTTATTGAGGCATTCATTAAAGGGATTTTTCCAAGAAAGAAAAATCCCCAATTACTTAAGAAGTTAGAAGAGTCGGTTTTAAAAAGAAAAAAAAGGGATTCATCAGAGGGTTAGAGAAGCTTTCATTATCAGAGAAGGAGATCAGAATATATGTGTCTATCCATCAAAATGTATCCAATATTCTCATCAACAAATAGAGATTTCCATACTCTCCATTCCTCTTCTTCTACACTAATTTATGAAGGTTTTTTGTTTGTATTTATGAAATTAATATAAGCGTAAGTTCTTGGGTGTTTCTATTGTATTCTTCCAAGAATTTTCTTAGATGATCATCGAGTATTTACAACCATATTTTTTATTGTCAAATGTAAGCTAGGATTGTCTATTGGATTCATGGAAATTGAGCCCTTGTGATGCAGGAGCATCATTGTCAAGCGTGCGGAGAAAGACCTATGAATGTTTGGGAATCTGTATGGGAGGTCAATGTTGGCAGTCACAACAAATATTTTGAAGTCCACCTTAACTCAGCGTCGAAATTAATCTTTTGAGGCACGCTTGAAATCTGGCCGAGAAAATCTGGAGGCATGCTTGAACGATTACGAGCGAAGTGCGAGATGCCACTATGGCTCTGGAATGTGACTGGTCTAGCTAGTCATTAGGTTAAGTTTTAGAGTAGACAAGTAGCCAGGGGGAAACCATAAGAGACCTATGATATAAATAGAGGTTTTGTATGCCTGAATGAGGCTAGTTAGTAAGTTGGTTGCAGGGTAGATGTTAGCTGCAAGTTAGTAGGAGAGTTCAATTTTTAGTTGTTGTTTCTGATTTCAGTTGTAGCCATTTTTCACTTTTGAATATAACAGAGGAAAATTGATCTAATGCATGGAATAAACATTGTTTGCAATTCTCTTTTATTGTGTTTTTCATGAGTGAATGAATGAATCTCTTTATGAGCAGATGAAACTGTGAATGATAGGATAAGTTCCAACTATTTCTCTTATGTGGAAGTAGTGCAAGGTGTTCACACAGAATGCAAGGAGTCCATAATGGGATCTGTTTTGATCCCGAAGCTCGGAAGAGATAACACAAAACTTTCCCTTTGCAATGAGTGCAAAGATATTGGTGAAAGGCATGCACAGTTGCCTGCAAGAATTTGAACCTTGCGTAAAGATCTGGTGCAAGGAGTGCATAGATCCGAGATTCGACTAATGGTCAAAGGGGCTTTGAAAGAAGTCAGAGAATCCGAAAAGGAGAATGGAAAGAGGGTGAGAGGAATTTCTCTTTGACAAATCCCTAGGATCTGAGTTATTGAAGTCCCTGAAACACAAGGAGTGCGTGGGAAATCGAAGTCTCGGCGAGAGAAATCTCAGGAGGAATAATGCTTTTCATAAGTGTTAACGAGGTGTGAGAGTCGAACTAGTTGGAGGAGAAAAGGTTTGAAACCTTTGAATACTTAAGAAATATTCTAAGTTTTAGGAGAGCTAAGCGTAAGGGAAGAAATATCTCAACCGTTCGGTCTGAACAGGAAGGGGTTCACAGCCGTCCACCCAGACAAGACATGTGGCGAGTGAGTAGCATTTCGCTAATTATAACTATTGAAAATGAATGGCTCAATACCCTCCTTTCCATGTAGGTGTGGCTACCTTGACATATCCCGCTGTAATGCTTAGAATTTCACCAACACCCTTAATGGATTTCATCTCATCCCATGCATATTTCTCTATTAAAACCTTAGTTGGTATTCCTTTCGCCTCAATCAATGATGATACCCAATATCACTTTAAAAAAATTCATAACAAATTCATAATATATGAGTTTTTTACATAATTATATATTAATATTGAAAAATCAAACCAATGACTATTTGCTAAAATTGTTATACTATTTATTTTACATGTATACAATATTTCAAGATGTAAACGTTTATGAGAAAACTATATATTATCATATAGAATATTAGTGGTACCCGGAATGGGGTGATTTCCAGCTCACATGACCAAGTGGCTACAGGCCCTCAACACATGGCCATAGAACCTCAATGTGTTGCTTCAAGGCTTAGCCTCGACGACCCGAATAATATGGAGGGTGTCCTTTTGAGGTTGGATGAAACATACGCAAATTATGGCAAGGTGTGAGATGACAAGAGCTCTGTTGTTCCTCGACGCTCACATGAGTCGATTGAAGTTTCCTCTGTACTCTTGTTCATAATGGATAACCAAAATGGTAGTGGGGATTTCCCTTTAATATGGAGAAAATGAACTTCAATATGAAGACGAGCCTGTGTCCACAATTTCATATCATTCGACCACTCCTAACCAGAATGATTAAGGAAACATAGGATGAATGCTCGTCTCATCTCTTTCAGGATCTTAGTGTGTTAAATAAGGTTTGTGATGGTAAGGATTTTGGTTCTATTCTCTTCTTGTATATTGGGCATCATCCTAGTATTCATGACAGTTCAAATAGTTTAGTTATCCTCCTTTTTTGTATGTGTAACATCCCACTCTGGTGCTCTGAGAAAACTTATTATTTGAGGACACTTGCTCGCAAGTGATCTAGACTTTTATGATGTTAGACTATTTCTACTTGATTATGATGCGATTGACATACGACATGATGTGTTACTATTTGATGAAGACATGTGTTATTGACTCAGTTATATTGAGTGTGCAGGGTTTTGGACCTTGAGGATGAAGAGGCATCAGTAGAACCCCCTTGGACTCCGGATTGAGTCAGGGAGTGTGCTATTTGGGTTGATTTATTTACTGTGATATTTCATTGATTTGATGATTTGATTTCTGACATGTTCTGACACGATTGTCGATGATGCAGGATGACGATAGCTTGCCGACCAGAGTCACATATCGAGTAAAGGGGCCACACACGATTCCAGAGAGGTTGAGGGAGAGGGGTGGACAACAACCCTGCCACCGCCTACTATCACTCCCACCGTGGCTCGAACCGTAGGTTAACAATTACCTAGTTTGAGAGGCTCCACGATGCCATGAGGGTAGACTGTGACAGTCGTTCACGATGATTCTAAGGGGCGCGCAATAAGGTGGGGGCCTTATTCCTTAGAACCCTTAGTCTCCCACAGGTTCACCTGGCGGAGTGTTGACTCCAGGGGTTATAGATGTCTACCAATCAGTCCAGTTGACGAGTGGCACCCTTGGAGCATGTGGTGCATACTGAAGGGCACGTCGCACAAAAGAAACACAAGAAGCAAGTGGCACCCTTGGAGCACGTGGTGCATCCTGAAGGGCACGTCGCGTAAAGGAAATGAACGAGGCGAGTGACACCCTTGGAGCACATGGTGCCTCCTGAAGGGCACGTCGCATTGATGTGGATGAAGGAACCAAACCTAAATAGCCGTAAGACCTTAACGCCTTAAGAGATTCCTAAACAACTTCCCTAACCCAGTGACGCCCAGTTCAAAATCTAGTACTAAGTCTAAAAATTGTTAGGGTAAAATTCTAGTCTAACCCTAAGAGCAGACCCTGGAATAAAAATAACAAATTAAACAAAAACCCACCTAAGTAATAGTTGGTCTTCATGAAATTCTTGGGGCGATAACGAGGGTAATTTTTAAAGAAAATCTAATAGTTTTAAAACGTTGCAAAGAAGAAATTGATTCCTAACTGGTGGGAGAATGACATCGCCTTCATAGTGTAACATAAAGAAAATTCCAAAAAAAAACAAAACAAAAAAAAACTAAGACCATTATCCTCTCATTATCCATGTCTACTTTATTAAACTATCCTCCATCACCTTAATCTTCTAGTATCCATTTCCCTTTTACATGTTCAGTTCACATTACTAAATCACCATTCATCCCCTTAATTTCTCATTATTCCTTTTTATGTAATCCATCTACTTTTCCCATATACATGTTTGTCATCACTTTAATCTCTCATTATCCTATATATATATATATATAT
>ML804678.1:163120-174802 GCA_009831015.1 Picea engelmannii | reverse complement strand
AGGTGTTGTTATGCTGCCAAAATGGCAAACTGGACTGATTGCTTGTGAGGAGTTGGGAATTTCCTCAGCTGAATGAGTGGTAGCTCAGCCTTGGAGGCGAGATGGGAAGCTAGGTTACTGTCTGGGTTGTGTGTGGAACCTTTGTGGCTCGGGGGGCTAAGGGGGAAGAATATTACCCCTAGCGTTTGGCTGGGAGGTACCGGTGAGTCCACTACGGTCGGCATGGAGCAGAAGCGGCACGGCGCGCAGACGACACTGGAGGACGACATTGAGGCAACGATATGGTCTTTTAACTGGTAGTGTAGAATGCATACTATGTACTTTGGCTATGATAACTGTAACTTTTTTAAAAGGAAGGATAACGACGCTATCTCCCCTTGGATGTGCATTTTTACCTTGCTAATTTCCTTCACCCCTTGGATGAAAAATCTATGAGGACATTTCATAACCCTTTTGTTGATGCGCTCTCCTGCTATGCTTCACATTTTTACATTGAAGGTGTTCTTATGCGAATCTGGACTGTGTAAAATAATTAATGTTCTTACCCTAGACTGTGTAAAAAAAATTATTCATCGTTTGGCATGTGTAACTTTTTATTTATTATGTGGGACTATGTAAATACTTATGATTCATGGTTCTGGAATTTGTCTTGACTCTGGACGTTTTTATTTTTTTTACTCTGTGGGCGAAATCCTTCTTGGTGGGCGTTTTTATTCCCCTGTGGCGAATTTATTGACTGTGGGCATTTTCTTTATTCACTGTGGGCATCTATGCATGACAGAGAGTTGTTATTTCAGTGGGTGTTTTATTTACTGCGCGTCCTCCTACTGCGCCTTATCCTTTTTCCTCTGTCTGTGTTTTGTGCACAGAGGGATATTTTTTATTACCATTCTAGCGATAACTATTTGAGTAATAGAATTTTTTTACTTGTAATGATGCATGGTGTGGATACCCTGGCTTCGCAGAGGGATGACTGCTTGTCGACAATTTTTTTCTTTCAGCAGCAATAAAATAAGAATAAAAAGAAAACAAATAATTCTAAACTGGCGTTTATACCCAGGCTGGGATAAACGCGTGTGTCTCTTCTCTTTGTGTTATTTTTGCGTTGAATGATATGCTGGCTGTAATGAAATAACAGGTTTGATAGTTAAATTTTGACACAGCTGGTTTACCTTCGTCTACCTCTCGCAATGCCTCTTGGAGTTTGTGTCCTTGCTGTAGTGTTTGGTCTTTTGATTTCCATCCGGAGGTCATGTGGACTGGGTTGTTTCTGAGTGATCTATAGTCTCAATGAATTCATTTCATTTATCCAACAGAAGCCCTGGGATGGCCTCTGGTAGTTGCTTTTATACAAATCCCCAAAGGATCCGCTGCATTGATAAAATTAAGTTTCTGAGTTTGTATGCTCAAGATATCCAGGTGTTGGTCTAACTGGAAAAAAACGCTTCTTCAATATGTGACAAAGTTATTTTTTATTGAAATTAATAATTCTTGGAGCCATGATCATCCTCATGGAACCATGCCGTGTATTTGAACCATATCCAATTTTTTTCGGAACCATGCTCATCTCTTGGAACTACTCATGTCTTGGATCATTACACAGTTAGTTTATTTCTATTACTCTTCCACTCTTCCCATACTTTGATTATTTTATGTTTTCCTCACTCCCCACTCCTTATCTCTCCTTCCTTACTTCCCCTTCTTCCAACACTTAGAATTATTTTCATCTTCCCTCACCCCTCTTTATCTCTCCTTATCTACTCTCCACTTACTCCTCCCCTTTACTCCATACTTAGTTTATATTTTATATTCATTGGATGGACGGATGGACCTTCTCCCTCACTTTCCTCACCTCACTTTCCTCACACCCGATTCTTCTACCTACATATCCCAACCCCCCACCTCATCCTACATCACCTTATCCATCCTCCACCCTCATTTCCCCCCCTCTCGTCCACCTTTTCCCCTACTTAACCTATATTTGAAATTGATTCCATGAATGGTTAACCAATTAAATCACTCCATTTGTCAACCAGTTATTTCGTGACAATTGGAAGCCAACTATTAGTCACCCATGGAATCCAACCACTTGATGACACATGGAAACAAATAACTTCATGACATGTGGAAACCAGTCAGATGGTGATAGGTGTTGGACCTGATATCCAATCACAACATGACACATGATATCCAATCACAACATGACACATGTGTTGGCGAGCAAAATTGACCGTCCATCAACTAAGAGAGTGGAACCTGTTCGGGGTTGTCTAATAACCCAAGCCGTTTGGGATGAACCACCCTGACGGGTTTAGCAGCTTTGTTATCTGATCTAAGGCCCTAAGAAAACAAAAAAGAAAACTACTCTAAACTAACTAATCTAACAAAAATAACTATTAAACAAACTAAACTAATCTAACTAAAAAAAGAAATAAAACAAACTAATACACTAATCTAACTATTCTATATATATACAATCTACTATCTAATACTATACTAACTCTAAGAAATAAAATATCTAACTACTAACTAAAATAAATCTTATTCACAAAATGTACAATATTAACAATTTACAGATTTGAATGAAAACCTGGAAAACTCATTTGTATTCCGCCTTAAGACAATGAGAGATATTTTTTGTTGATTTTATAATTTTATGAAATAGAAATTAAATAAAAACTAACTAAACTAAACAACTAATATACTAACTTTAACTACTAATCTAAATAAACATATATCTAACTAAACTACTTAAATTATACTAACAAATTAACGAAAATAAATCACAAACTGACCTCGAGAAATGCTCGAGATTTGTCCTGTATGAAATGATCATCTTAGCTGATCGGAGGGAGAAACCTGCACCGAATTATCCAGGCACTCCTAGTAAACATAAAGCTGTAGTGCTCTTCAAATATGATTACAGGACAAACAAGACATAAAAATTAAACAATCTTATGATTTATAAATCTTCACAGTTAGATAAACCTGTATGCAAAGATCTATACGAAATGATTCAATTAACGAAGAAGAGAAATCTATGATTCATTAACTGAAACAAAGTAACTGCTGTATTTTTTAAGTAATGAAAGAAATCAGATATGGATAACACATTAATTAAATCATATCATTCTGCAACAGATTATGATAGCTAAAGTAGTCTATAATCAACTGCAAACGACATGCATAAACTTGAAACAAAAGATTGATATATTGAAAGCGAAAGTTGTAGCAAAACATCAACCCTTGTCTCAGTTTGTATTAGAAATCCATAGCCTGGTTCTCCCACAAGTGAGGATGATGATTATTACAAAAAATAAGAAGTATTTAAAGACTTCCCACAGGGTAAAACATCCCTGTGGGAAGTGTCAAAACAATTTACCAAAATCTCTGAATAATCTCCCCAAATCCCTAATTTTGCATTTGACTAATAACTGAAAACCATATCTAAACTATTGTAGCATGTCCAATTGGTTAATGAAATTCATGGGTACCTGTAAGTAGAGAAAAATACAGAAGTTTAGATAGTGTTTATTGATAAAATTGGCAGAAATCTAATTCTGGCGATTCTGTAGCTGGCCTATTTTGGAAACATAATCAATTTTAATCAATCCAAATCTAACAGAATTATATTCAAAATTTTAAACAAATATTGGATTGCTAATTGAAAATCAAATGAATTATCCAAATCAAAATTCTAGGCTAACTTAAGAGAAAACAAAATCATGGTCAATCGACTGATAACAGAGATGCATGCACTCTGTCCAATCTTTGATTACCAATTCGGGTAAACAGAATCACACTAGACAATTTTGACAGCAATGAAAACGTTTTCATGAACCAATTGAAATCAACACCAAAATCATTTTTGAATCAAACGAAATCTACAAGATCGTCTTTCTAAATGATATAACTATATTAAACAAATAACAACGATCATGCTAATCGTGGCACACAGGAATGACTTGCAGATCCAATCAAACAAGAACGAATCAAAATGGTTTGAGGCTATTATGAATGAACACAACTTCCATGATTTTAGCAAATAGATCTTCAACATAACCATTTTGATAATCAAACTATGAAATAATCATTTCAAATAATAAACAGAACTAATCGAAAACCAAAACCCAATTCATTATATTAATCCAAGCAATTCATAAAACTAATTTGATATTGAAAACACATACCTGGGAGGATTTATCAAGGGTTCAAGAGTGTGAGAGGCTAGACGGGTGAGAGGGGTTTTGAGGCACAGGCCTGGAGAATTCATAGACGTTTCAACAAATGCACACAGACCCAATACGTTCCCTTCAACCATTGAGAGGATCTGAAAAATGACCTGAAAAACACGAGCTAGATCTCTGTAACAACTCGATTTTTGAGGCATCTGCCCTCAATGAAGGTAAAGGGGCTAAATTCAGTTCTGGGTTATCAATGCTTTGATCTAATTCAAAATCGTTTGCCCAGAATCGCTCACGCAAAAAACATGACTCTGGGAAAAATTACGGGGGTAGTCTTAAGAAGTCTTCTCTGGCAAAATGAAACCAAAACTGACTATGAACACAACAAGGGTTCAATTCTCCCTTCAGGAGGTAGGAGAGAACACACAATGAACAAGTGTTTGGGTAGGGTCAACACATGGTCGAATAACTCACAGGCTTACCTGAAAACTAACAGAGGTAACCCGGGAAAGGGGAGAAGGCATTAATGCTCGAATGTGTGAGGAGGTGGAGCTAGCTCAGCCCATGTAGAACATTCATATCCACAGTACAAATGTCGATGCTTATAAATATTCAAATCACAATGCATATGTGTTAAAAACTATGCCATTTTAATCAACCAATGGATATATGGTAAGTGGATTAAAAATTTGTGCAAACCATAGTCATAGTTTCAAAACCAAAGCAATAAATCGAAATCACACCAAGGGTTTGATTATATAAACTATGTGTTGTATGAAACGATTTATACCAAGGGTCTTGCCACAACACAAATGTGTTTTTATGAAACCAAAGTGCCAAGTGAATCGATCAAAGAACATATAAATCCAATCACCAATGCATCATCAACTCAATCAAGAGAATATCACCACAGTCTTGTAAAAAGAAGTCTCATTAACAAATAAGAATGCCAAAAGAATAATGATCTTGGAATCTTGTCAATTGTGTAACGATAAATAAATTGGAAAACACGATGAGCACATAAACAAGAGCGGTCATAACAATCTAGTGGCGTTTTTAATATGACTTCGAAAACCAGCGTTTTCATGCTTGCAGTCGTGAAAATGAGAACCAAGGTAAGTGTGGAAACACATATAAAACAATAGTATGGTTTTATTGGAAAGATTGCGACGAAATCAAAACACTGGTGTAAGCATCTTATAAGGACAACATGAAAATGCGAATTGGATGCCAACAATGGTGACACACTGGTAGAAGCAGTTATCTCTGCCAAAAGAACAAATTCAGATTAGGATAATGAGAAAAATTCTAACTCAAAAATAACAACCAGTAAATCGTGTAAACATCATCATTCACCAAATATTCCAGCAGTGTTTAAAGGATGAAAATTGATAACATTCTCAAGACAAGCAAGCCATGATATTAAAGATAAAATCTCCAATACTGTTGACAGAGCCATTGCTGCCAGCAGGCGTCCATAGCCTCGACAGGGTTTCCATTTAACCCACTCTGACATCCGTATCCTTCCAAGAAGTTTCGGATCAGAATAAAGGACATTTTAAGGTCAAGAGATTTCTTATTTTTGCCAATTTTCATATACCCGACATTGCTTCGCTGCCAGCGGGCCTGTTCAGTACCCCGACGAAGTTGTCTTAGCGCCATGCATGCATTTACCCGCTGCCCACAGACCTGTTCAGTGTCCCGACGGGTTTACAAGCACTTCCCACAACTCTTTGATTTATTTTGTTTTTTAAAGATATATAGTTGAGCAAGGTGACACTGAAAATTACAATATTTTAAACATATTTTTTCAGACCTCAACATAATTTTTTATTTTTTTTAGAACTGTCCTTTATTAAGACCCATAGATGTTTCATTTACAGAACCAACTTTCTAAGGCAGGAAGACATCTTTTGAGTTATTCCCTTAAGGAATAGGGACAGTGTAAGAAGATAATAGATGATCGTGACAAGCTTTACTCATAGATTGAAATCAGTTAACTTCTTTCAAACAACAAACTCTTGCCAACACAGATGTAAATTTCAGAAGCATATAATTGATGTTTATACAATTTTTTTAGCAGTCATTTCAGTGAAAGAATTTTCTGTTTTCCTTGTCTGAACAATTCAAAAAATTCAGGTATGTGTATTTCCAAAAGAAAAACTAGTAAGCATAAGGGAGAAATCAAAACACACCAGTGAAAAAAATTGGAAAGCAAAGAAATCCAAACAACAAAAACAAAAAAACAAATATACATAGAAGGTGCATCTGAGAACCTCATGCAACAAATCCCTTGGGAAAATGAAAGAAAGTAGGAAAATCCTGAATGATGGGAAAGCAGTCCTACTCATGGTACCTTGGGTCAGGGTTGATTTAGATTTATTTATCTCTTTACTTTCCATTTTAATATTTTCATGACGATACTGCGTTTTTGAAAATAAATGTTCAACTAGAAGTAAAGAGAAAAAGGATCAAGTGGACTTCCCTGACAACAACCGTATTATGGTTCTCGTGGTGCGCCCACTTGCGTTCATGACTGCATTATTACAAAGAGAAATAGTGAGAAATAGAACTACAAGAAAACCTATTCCTAAACCTACCCTAACTATTGAACAAATCATGATACTATGTGAAGTCATGTTTCCAATGTAGCCATCAGAGTAACTCTAACCCTGCAACGGAAACAAGATCAAGCATTACTAATAAGAATGGTAATATATCAACAAATGATAGGAACATATCACACTTACCTTCATAATCATCATCTAAAAACAAAGTAAGCATGATCTTACCATTTCCTTGGATATTCTTGTTGTATGAATCATCCAGCCATTGCACAATCTTGTCGTGATAAGGGTCATAATGGCATGGGTGAGTGTAATTAGTTTTGAAAAAATCATCAGGATTATGAGGAAATGGAATAACCGTTAGCCAAGGCTGAAATGCCCCATCGTCCTGACAGTTCTCTAAGTACTCATTAATTTATTCATATGGAGTATCTAAAAGAAACATGTCACGCCTACTTCCAAGATACTTGGGTAAAAAGAAAGCAAGCTCAACTTTGTCTTTATTATGAAATTTCTTCATATATGAATATTCAATCCATCCTAAGATCTTGTCACAAAAATGCGGATGCAAACCATGACTTTGATGAAACAAATTTATCAATGGAAAGCTTATCATAGGAGGATTCATGCAATCAATTGGATCATTGGTTCGAATGTTTCCTTCGATGCGATTGATCATTTCAAAATGTGAAGTATAAACATTAATATTAGAGCTAAGCAAAGAACGAATATGAAATGTAGAATGTTTGATCTCCTTAAGATATAATGCATTGTCTTTTTCAACAATAAACTGTGTAAAATCATCTTGTAACATGTCATTTTCCAATGTGAGTGATCAAAGTGAACAAGAGTCAAATCCGGTTGTATCAATGTTATGCTCGGAATTAATTTCACCAAAATTTATCATATCGAAAGGATATGGTTGTGCTGGAAAATAGTAGGATGTTGTAGGTAAGATGTCAAGTCCACCAGAATCTAGGAATAGATCAGGATATAAAGAATAAAAGGAATTAGAAATAAGCAGATAAAAAGAATTTCTTGAACTATGATAATCAACAATGGTATTCTCAAGACAATTCTCTTCACTTTATTTAAAACTCTTACTCTGTTTTGGTGATGAATTCCTCAACATAATATGATCATCTAGATTTGCCTTTTATGTGACAGATAATTCAAAATTTATGTGACAAGCATCTAATCTTTCCTTTGAACAAAGTGCATTTTGAGGATGAAGGTTTAAAGTTTCTTCTTCTAGTTGCGTAACTTCTTCTCTAATCAGTTTCAGAGGAGTACCAAAACATTCAAGAAGATTTGCGTTGCTTAAGTGTTCTTCCATGATTGATTTTAAATGTTGATCAGAGCATGAGTTACAAGAATGAGGGTATTCACCTTGAGCTGGAAACGAATCATCTTCCATACTAGTCTTAGACTGAAAATACAATGATTCAAAGGAAAAACCAATTTGGTTGTCAATAAGAGCCTGATCAATAGATTCTACCTCCCTAGCTTGTTCAACATTATCGAACGAATTTTTCTCTTCTTGCGAAGAAGATTGTTCTTGCAGTTGAGTGATAGGATTTGCAATTGGTTCTTCATTCGTGATTGAACATGACTGGATGGAAGGGATGGAAGCATCATAAAAGAGATTTAATGCCAATGACATGTCATCGAGATTAAATTTACAGAGGATATGATAGAATTTTGTCAAAAATCCTTCTGAAGATGGATCGTCGTTGATTAGCGAAGTATGAAATTCTTCACATAATTGATCAAAATCATAAATTTCAAAAGCATCTAGAAACACATCTACAAATTGAAACCAATAGAAAATGTGACATGCTGGAAAGGATTCAAACCAATGTTTGATCCGACCTCTAAAAGTAAAAGAAAATAGTCTGCATAAAACTCCTAAATCTGAGATGTCATGTTTGATGCACTTGCACCAAAACTTGTTACGATGGTGTTTAGCAGATATATTACCTTCACCATCAAAGGTGAGTTTGGACAAGCAAGAGACTGTCTCGTTGGGAACATTGGGTAATGAGAAGCTGAAAGCATGTTCCAACACAGTGATTTGGGGAGCCATGGGGGAAATTGAATACACTTAAAATAAAGGCTCCTACAAGGCCATCTTGTTAGTTAGGCCCTCCTTCTAGCGCCATTTGTTGGCGAGCGAAATTGACTGTTCATCAACTGAGAGAGTGGAACCAGTCCGGGGTTGTCTAATAACACAAGCCGTTTGGGATGAACCACCCTGACGGGTTTAGCGGCTCTGTTAGCCGATCTAAGATCCTAAGAAAACAAAAAAGAAAACTACTCTAAACTAACTAATCTAACAAAAATAACTATTAAACAAACTAAACTAATCTAACTAAAAAAAGAAATAAAACAAACTAATACACTAATCTAACTATTCTATATATATAGAATCTACTATCTAATACTATACTAACTCTAAAAAATAAAATATCTAACTACTAACTAAAATAAATCTTATTCACAAAATGTACAATATTAACAATTTACAGATTTGAATGAAAACCTGAAAAACTCATTTGTATTCTGCCGTAAGACAGTGAGAGATATTTTTTGTTGATTTTATAATTTTATGAAACATAAATTAAATAAAAACTAACTAAACTAAACAACTAATATACTAACTTTAACTACTAATCTAACTAAACATATATCTAACTAAACTACTTAAATTATACTAACAAATTAACGAAAATAAATCACAAACTGACCTGGAGAAATGCTCCAGATTTGTCCTGTATGAAATGATCGTCTTAGCTGATCGGAGGGAGAAACCCGCACCGAATTATCCAGGCGCTCCTAGTAAACAGAAATTTGTAGTGCTCTTCAAATATGATTACAGGACACACAAGACATAAAAATTACAACAATCTTATGATTTATAAATCTTCACAGTTAGATAAACCTGTATGCAAAGATCTATACGAAATGATTCAATTAACGAAGAAGAGAAATATGTGATTCATTAACTGAAACAAAGTAACTGCTGTATTTTTTAAGTAATGAAAGAAATCAGATATGGATAACACATTAATTAAATCATATCATTCTGCAACAGATTTTGATAGCTAAAGTAGTCTATAATCAACTGCAAACGACATGCATAAACTTGAAACAAAAGATTAATATATTGAAAGCGAAAGTTGTAGAAAAACATCAACTCTTGTCTCAGTTTGTATTAGAAATCCATAGGCTGGTTCTCCCACAAGTGAGGATGATGATTATTATAAAAAATAAGAAGTATTTAAAAACTTCCCATAGGGTAAAACATCCCTGTGGGAAGTGTCAAAACAGTTTACAAAAATCTTTGAATAATCTCCCCAAATCCCTAATTTTGCCTATGACTAATAACTGTAAACCATATCTAAACTGCTATAGCATGTCCAATTGGTTAATGAAATTCGTGGGTACCTGTAAGTAAACAAAAATACAGAAGTTTAGATAGTGTTTATTGATAAAAATGGCAGAAATCTAATTCTGGCGATTCTGTAGCTGGCCTATTTTGGAAACATAATCGATTTTAATCAATCCAAATCTAACATAATTATATTCAAAGTTTTAAACAAATATTGGATTGCTAATTGAAAATAAAATGAATTATCCAAATAAAAATTCTAGGCTAACTTAAGAGCAAACGAAATCATGGTCAACCGACTGATAACAGAGATGCATGCACTCTTTCCAATCTTTGATTACCAATTCGGGTAAACAGAATCACAATAGATAATTTTGACAACAATGAAAACGTTTTCATGAACCAATTGAAATCAATACCGAAATCATTTTCGAATCAAACGAAATCTACAAGATCGTCTTTCTAAATGATATAACTATATTAAACAAATAACAACGATCATGCTAATCGTGGCACACAGGAATGACTTGCAGATCCAATCAAACAGGAACGAATCAAAACGGTTTGAGGCTATTATGAATGAACACAGCTTCCATGATTTTAGCAAATAGATATTCAACATAACCATTTTGATAATCAAACTATGAAAGAATCATTTCAAATAATAAATAGAACTAATCGAAAACCAAAACCCAATTCATTATATTAATCCAAGCAATTCATAAAATGAATTTGATATTGAAAAAACATACCTGGGAGGATTGATCAAGGGTTCAAGAGTGTGATAGGCTAGATGGGTGAGAGGGGTTCTGAGGCACAGGCCTGGAGAATTCATAGATATTTCAGCAAATGCACACAGACCCAATATGTTCCCTTCAGCCATTGAGAGGATCTGAAAAATGACTTGAAAAACACGAGATAGATCTTTGTAGCAACTCGATTTCTGAGGAAACCGCCCTTGATGAAGGTAAAGACGATAAATTCGGTTCTGGGTTTTCAACTCTTTGATCTAATTCAAAACCGTTTTCCCAGAATCGCTCATGCAAAAACGTGACTCTCGAGGCAATTACGGGGGTAGCCTTAAGCAGTCTTCTCTGGAAAAATGAAACCAAAATTGACTCTGAACACCACAAGGGTTCAATTCGCCCTTCAGGAGCCAGGAGATAACACACAGTGAACAAGGGTTTGGGTAGGGTCAACGCATGGTTGAATAACTCACAGGCTTACCCGAAAACTAACAGAGGTAACCCGGGAAAGGGGGGAAGGCATTAATGCCCGAATGTCCGAGGTGGTGGAGCTAGCTCATCCCATGCAGAACAGTCATATCCACAGTACAAACGTCGGCGCTTATAACTATTCAAATCACAATGCATATGTGTTAAAAACTATGCCATTTTAATCTGTTGGATCATGTTGTCATTGATGCCAATGGTTTGTCATTGATGCCAATGGTTTGATTACTTGGGAGATTGTTGGATCATATGTCATTGATGTAAATGGTTTGGTTTGATTGATGTCATTGGTTGATGCCAAGTAATTG
>ML804678.1:95202-150977 GCA_009831015.1 Picea engelmannii | reverse complement strand
TGAATTTCTAAAGAAGAAGGACGAATTAAGATCAAGGACCAGGATTGACCCATGAAAATGATCAACGATTGTTGCACCTTGATGCTCTGAACGTCATATCTTTAGATCCAGGAGTCGTATTTGGGAAAATGTTACCTCGTTGGAAAGGTAATTAAACGAGGAATATGATAGAATAAGTTTCAAAGGATGAAATTGGCTATATGTTTATCAGAAATTGAAATAACAATCAAAAATAGTTTTATGCTTTGTTGATAAATCTACTTGGTACCTCGACTTCACGAGCTCATATCTTGAGATCCATAACTCCATATTGTACCCAAGAGGACTCATTTAAAATAAAAGATGATGAATATCACATATGAAATTATTTCCATGGATGAAAAGTTAATTATGTTGTCCATAAAATCAAAATACCATCCTCTTTTTAAAAAGGCAGTTAATTAAAATTTTAGAAATAAAATGATCCGGATTATTTTCGGCACGAAATGAGAGCGGAGATATAATAAAGAAATGCACAGAGATATTGCAGATATTCAATAATATAACAAAATGTATTAGAGATAAAACCATAAACACAGATATACAGTAATACATGATTTCTATTAATCAGAGAAATGTACAGAGACTGTAAAATTACAGAGTGAAAGACTCGCTAGAATGGTGGCAGCTTATCTCTGAGAAGAGATGTGAAGGCTACTCACATTCGCAAGAAGATGATTAAAATGAGTCTCTGAAGGCCTTTTTACAATAAACGGGAATTCCAAAAGTCCTAGACATCCAAAAACCTAACCCTAGGAGATGAAGCGCCAAAAGTCATGTGGGCGTCGTTTGGGTAAGTGAGTACATCAACTTCCCGGGGTCGTAACTTTTGCATACGATCTCCGTTTTAGGCGTGTGATAGCTCGTTGGAAAGGTATCGTTGAGGAGATTCATTTTGGGGCCTCAATAATGCCTTTGGATATAATTGAGAACCTCTATATCTAAAAACCTTCATTTGGACCCTCAAAATGGCCTCGGAAGTTAAAACCTACTAAAAATAGTAAATTACCAAAATGGCCAGAAAACTGTTTTGAGCAATTTGGAAAAGGTGGGTGGTCACCGATATCCACCTAGATCATAAAAGTTTTATTTTATTTTTATTAAAGATGAAAAATTTCCACTTCAATATGTGGAATGATGTAAATTGATTAACGAGAATTTATTGAGGCATTAATTAAATTTATTTTTTCAAGAAAGAAAAATACCTAACTACTCAAGAAGTTAGAAGATCTGGTTTTAAAAAGAAAGAAAGAGCTTCATCAAAGGTTTAGAGAATGTTTCATTATCAGAGAGAGATATCATAATAGAAGGGTCCACCCATCAGAAGGTAGCCAATATTCTGATCAACCAACAAATATTTTCATCTTCTCAATTCTTCTGCTTCTACACTAATTTCTCTAGGTTTTTTGTTTGTATTTATGAAATTAATAGAAGGTTGTGTTCTTGAGTGTTTATATTGTATTCTTCCAAGACTTTTCTTATATGATCATGGAGTATTTACATCCATATTTTTGACTGTCAGATGTAAGACAAAATTTTCTATTCGATTCATGGGAATTTAGCCATTGTTTAAAAAACTTTATTTATGAGACACTTGTCAATTGGTTTACATAGATTTTTTGTATTGTTGAATATCCTTTATGAATAAAACTACACATAGAACTACGTTGGGGTATTACTCTAATAATTTGTCAGATATTTGGATCTATGAGTGTGATATTTTTGGAGTTCCCCATCATATTCTTTTTAGTGTGTAATAAAAAAATAATTTAAAGTTCTTTGAGATGATCAAAATTGTTCTCTCTTTTTTATTGTGAGAAAACATAGATTTATCCTCTATTTGTATGTGATTTAGAGGGTTGTATAAATGGTGTTGAGTATGTATATATTTTTATATTGAACCCTTCCTTCAATATTTTCATTGTGAAGAAGCTACTTGTTACACATCAAGATCATATCTAATCTGATTATCATGAACCATTCCATATATAAATCAAGGAAATAAAGATCTAGGGTTTGTTTTTTAGCATTCTCCACAATCCAAGATATTCAAGATATACCTTTTAGCACAAGAGGAGTACCACCTCTATAAAAATGTGGTGGGATTCATATCTTCATGAGGTTGTTGTTTGAATCGTAATTGATTCAAACATTAACATTTTTTCCGACCATAATGGGGAACCATGAAGGAAGAATTAAAAGAACTCATTTCAAAAATGAAATCAATATTTGAAGATAACTCCATGAAGGAAGAATTAAAAGAACCCATTTCAAAAATGACCCCATATCCCAATGGAGAAGGTAGTTGGTATTCATATTATGGTGTTCTCAACAACCTACAAGGGGTCACTGTCTCGTAGTTGGAGTCAGTTGTTGACCAAAAATTGGTCATCCCTATTTTCCTTCTCGTGGAATGATAAAAATAAATTGACATTAGAAGAAGAAATTTTTGGAACAATTATAATTTCATTATGTATCCTTCAGTATCATCTTTGTCACACATTTTCTGTATTTAAAATATGATTTTGTATGCTCAATATATCCAGGTTTTCATCTAACTAGAAAAAAGTGTTTCTTCAATATGTGGCAAAGCTAATTTTTCTTCAAATTAAGAATTTTTGGAACCATGATCATTCTCATGGAACCATGTTGTGTCTTCGTAACATGTCCAGTTTTTCGGAACCATTCTCATCTCTTGGAACCATTCATTTCTTGGACCATCTCTTTGGACACATCATTCTGCACTTAGTTTATTTCTATTAGTATTCCCCTCTTCCCATACTTAGTTTATTTTACATTTTCCTCACTCCCAACTCCTTATATATCCTTCCTTACTTCCCCTTCTTCCAACACTTGGAATTATATTCACTTTCCCTCACCCATGCTTATCCCCTTTATTCTCCCCTTACTCCTCCCCTTTACTCCATACTTAGTTTATTTTTTATATTCATCGAACACATGGTGATGAATGAGACCATGACACATGGTGACACGTGGAAGTTGACTCATCGCCGATTGGATGGTGAATCATCATTGACTAGGCGGATGATCTAAAATATTTAATTAATTCATTAATTTTCTAATAGGTTGAACTCCAAGTCTCCATAGTCCCTTCATATCTCACATTAAGTGTATATTAAACTTTTAATATATAGAAAAAAATTGCCAATATCCCCATGCATGTGCGATATATATCTCCCAAGAAAAAGTTGAAATTATAAAGAATAAGGACAAATCAATATCAAGGTCCAGGATTGACCCATGAAAATGATCAACATATGGTGAGTCTTGATGTTTTAGAGACTATATCTTGTGATCCGAGAGTTGGATTTTGGAAAACATTACCTTGTTGGAAATGTAACGTGACCAAGAATATAATGGAACAAGTTTCAAAGATTGAAATTGGCCATATTTTTCTCAGAAATTGAAAGAATAGTCAACAATAGTCTTATGCTTTGATGATAAATCTGCTTGGTACCTTGACTTCATGATCTCATATCTGGAGATCCAAAACATCAAATTGCACTCAGGAGGACTTGTTGGAAATATAATAAGTTTAATACCACATCTGAAATGATTTCCATGGATGAAACATTAAATATCTTGTCAAAATAAATAAAATACGATCCTCTTTTTTAAAAGGCAGTTAATTAAGCCCCTGTGGTCTAGAATAGACGGTGATGGAGTGTATTGTTAAGGCACTATGTTATGTGAAGTCATCAATTTGAAACCCTCGATTAAAATTTTTTGTCGCATGATGGGTCAGGTTGGCATGCCTCGGGTTATAGTGGTATCAATTGGATAACACAACCATGTGTCACACGAGTACGTGCCCGATTAGTTGTTGATTTCCCCGGTAAAAAAAAAGGAAGTTAGTTAGAATTTTCAAAATAAAGTTTATTTTAAAAAAATTATTAAAGACAAAAAAGTCCCAATTCAATATGTGGATGCAAATGATGTAAATTAATTAATTATACTTTATTGAGGCATTCATTAAAGGGATTTTTCCAAGAAAGAAAAATCCCCAATTACTTAAGAAGTTAGAAGAGTCGGTTTTAAAAAGAAAAAAAAGGGATTCATCAAAGGGTTAGAGAAGATTTCATTATCAGAGAAAGAGATCAGAATATATGTGTCTATCCATCAAAATGTATAAAAGATTCTCATCAAAAAATAGAGATTTCCATACTCTCCATTCCTCTTCTTCTACACTAATTTATGAAGGTTTTTTGTTTGTATTTATGAAATTAATATAAGCCTAAGTTCTTGGGTGTTTCTATTGTATTCTTCCAAGACTTTTCTTAGATGATCATCGAGTATTTACAACCATATTTTTTATTGTCAAATGTAAGCTAGGATTATCTATTGGATTCATGGAAATTGAGCCCTTGTGATGCAGGAGCATCATTGTCAAGCGTGCAGAGCAAGACCTATCAATGTTTGGGAATCTGTATGGGAGCTCAATGTTGGCAGTCACAACAAATATTTTGAAGTCCACCTTAACTCAATGCCGAAATTAATCTTTTGAGGCATGCTTGAAATATGGCCGAGAAAATCTGGAGGCATGCTTGAATGATTACGAGCGAAGTGGGAGATGCCACTATGGCTCTGGAATGTGACTGGTCTAGCTAGTCGTTAGGTTAAGTTTTAGAGTAGACAAGTATCCAGGGGAAAACCATAAGAGACCTCTGAGATAAATAGAGTTTTTGTATGCCTGAATGAGGCTAGTTAGTTAGTTGGTTGCAGGGTAGATGTTAGCTGCAAGTTAGTAGGAGAGTTCAATTTTCAGTTGTTGTTTCTTATTTCAGTTGTAGCCATTTTTCACTTTTGAATATAACAGAGGAAAATTGATCCAATGCATGGAGTAAACATTGTTTTCAATTCTCTGTTATTGTGTTTTTCATGAGTGAATGAATGAATCTCTTTATGAGCAGATGAAACTGTGAATGATAGGATAAGTTCCAACTGTTTCTCTTATGTGGAAGTAGTGCAAGGTGTTCACACAGAATGCAAGGAGTGCATAATGGGATCTGTTTTGATCCCGAAGCTCGGAAGAGATAACACAAAACTTTCCCTTTGCAAGGAGTGAAAAGATATTGGTGCAAGGCATGCACAGTCACCTGCAAGAATTTGAACCTTGCGTAAATATCTGATGCAAGGAGTGCAGAGATCCTAGATTCGACTAATGGTCAAAGGGGCTTTGAAAGAAGTCGGAGAATCCGAAAAGGAGAATGGAAAGAGGGCGAGAGGAATTTCTCTTTGACAAATCCCTAGGATCTGAGTTATTGAAGTCCCTGAAACACAAGGAGTGCGTGGGAAATCAAAGTCTCGATGAGAGAAATCTCAGGAGGAATAACACTTTTCATAAGTGTTAACGAGGTATGAGAGTCGAACTAGTTGGAGGAGCAAAGGTTTGAAACCTTTGAATACTTAAGAAATATTCTAAGTTTGAGGAGAATTAAGCGTAAAGGAAGAAATATCTCAATCGTTCGGTCTGAACGGGAAGGGGTTCTCAATTGTCCACCCAGACAAGACATGTGGCAAGCGAGTAGCATTTCGCTGAGTCACATAGTCGAAGAGTCAAAGGGAAGAGTCGAGAGAACTCGCAAAATCTGAGTTCGTGAATTAATATGGACCGTCAGATCGAGGATAGATCTGGACAGTTGGTTCATTTCAGGAGAAGAAGATATCCAAATTTTGTATATTGGGAGAAGGGAGGTGTACAACCTTTGAAATTTGTGAACTGCGAAGTCTCGATATGCAAAACGAAGAGCAGGACCGTTGGATCGCGGGAACTGCGGACTGTTGATCTGATAAGTGGAACTCGCAAGTTCAGGTTTTGGAAGGATGAGCAAGAGAACTTCATGAGGGACGAAGTCATGAAACGCGAAATTTTGAAACACTCGAAGGATTGGCCCATGGTCATAGCGAAGGGTCACATTGATGAAGGAGAACATAGGGGATATCACGTGCTAGGATCCAGTTGGGATTTCAAAGTTTGGGAGAGTCGGGTGACTCACATGAAAAGGCCTAGCACATGAAATCGAAAACGCCTTTTGAGTTAGGCAAGCGGTCATAGTCGTGGTCGCAAGAAGGAAGGGGATCAATCAGAGAATAGATAACACCCGATTGGTGTTGAAGTTGAACAACTCTCAAGAGAGAGAATCCGAGGGTATCATAAGACCTGAGCCTCAGGAGAGAGGACCTGTGTAAGTGGGTTCGGGTCTAATAGAGGCCCAAAGAGTCGATCCGACTCAATTTCTTGATCGATCCTAGACTGGGAGGTCATGCAACCCTTAGGAGAGAAGGGGGGTCTACATCAAGTGGTATCAGAGTGAAGGTTTTCCTTGCAGACAACAAACAAAGGAAAGGATACAAGAGAAATCAAATTTGTACTCTGTGTGTGACAGATAGTCGACACATTGCCACCAATGAGATAAGGAGAGCAACCTTTTGCCAATAGAGCTGTGGAAATTGAGATGCGAGAAAATTGTGCAAGATTAGAGGTGATGGAGGCAGTGAAAAGGAGAACACTTGATACTATAGATATCAGTGATGCAGAGAGCAAAGAAGCTATGGGCGAGAATGTCATCGAAGAATCTGCAGGGGAGGATGTTGCCAAAGAACACTTCCTGAGAGCAGTTTCTATATTGGGAGGCAGTGCCAAGATAGAGGTCCCAATGTATGAAGGAAATTTAGATGTTGAGGAGTTGTTGGATTGGATAAGATCCATGGACAAACACTTCGACTATAAAGAGGTCGATGAAGAGAAAAATGTGAAATAGGTTGTCACCAGACTAAAAGGACATGCAACGATGTGGTGGGATGAACTACAGGCTGAGAGGAGAAGCAAGGGAAAATAGATGATAAAGAGTTGGGACAGAATGGTAGCCAAGATGAACGCTAAGTTCATGCCCAAATATTATCAAAACAATCTGTTCAGGAAGATGCAAAACCTAATATAGAAGGGGATGACAGTTAAGGAGTACAAAGAGGAGTTTTATAGGTTAAACATCAGAACTAAACAAAGGGAGAGAGGTGAATAAAAAGTTTCCAGATATATAAATGGCCTGAGATATGAAATCTAGGATGAGATCAGCATGATGTCAGTAAGGACAGTGGAGGATTCTTATTATTTTTCACTGAAGGCAGAGGAGAAGTTGACCATAAAAAAAATCCAACGAAGAAGAGGTAAAAGCCCATCCCCAAACAGAGGTAAGGGATTTACCCATGACAGAGCATATAAGTCTAAAGACAAGACTGAGAAACCACAAAGTCACTCGGAAAGAGGAGAAAGTTCCCGAGGAAGATAGGGTGGTGGAAGAAGTTCTTCTAGAGGAAAAGGAAAAAGAGGAGGAGGAGAAGTAAGTTGTTATGCCTGTGGAAAGATAGGGCACATGTCTTGGGACTGTCCCAAGAAAAAAAAATAAGGAGGAGGTGAGGCTCACATTTTAGAAACACAGAGAGGGAATGCTGAAGCATAAGGAGAAGAGGATGGAAGATCCTTGATATTGATAAAGGTTCTCTTAAAATCAGAGGCAGAAGTTGAAAAGTCGATGCAGAGGAATAGTCTCTTCATAATAGCTTGCAAGACTAAAGTCAGAGTATGAAGGGTGATAATTGATAGTGGGAGCAATGATAACTTAGTATCCACAGAGATGGTGGAGAAGTTGGATCTGGAGACAACTTCACACCTAAAGCCATACAAAGTCTCATGGTTGCAGAAAGGACACCAGGTAATGGTCACTAAACAATGCTTGGTTGAGTTTAAGATAGGAGGATATAGAGATGAAATTATGTGTGATGTAATTCCCATGGATGTATGCCATATTTTTTTGGGAAGACCGTGGTATTTTGACAGGAATTTCATTCATGATGGGATAAAAAATACATACACCTTGGAGAAGAATGGTAGAACACACATGTTGCTACCAATAGAGGAGAAGAAATTGAAAGAGGAATCCATCATAAGAATTCTTCTCATGAATGGGAAGGAACTCCTGAAATAAGTCAATAAAGAATAAGAGATGTAGTTTGTTGTGGTCAGGAAACCCAGAGTTATCCGTACAAGTACATTGATGGATGATTTTCCTGAAGAAGTTCAAGAATTGTTGGAAAATTTCACTGACATAGCGGTGAATGAGCTTCCTAACTCATTTCCGCCCATCAGAAGTCTCAACCACCATATTGACTTGATACCAGGAGCAAGTCTGCCAAACAAAGCAACATACAGATTGACACCTCAAGAGAATGAGGAAGTGAATAACCAAGTCCAGGAGCTGTTAGATAAGGGTTTGGTTAGAGAGATATCGAGTCCATGAGCAGTACCAAGTGTGCTGATTCCAAACAAGGATGGAGGATGGAGAATGTGTACAGACTCAAGAGCCATTAACAAGATCACCATCATGTATAGATTTACTTTACCAAGAATGGCTGATTTAATGGACTTCTTAAGTTGAGCAAATTTTTTTTTCCAAAATAGATTTGAAAAGTGGATATCACCAGATCAGGATGAGAGAAGGTGATGACTAGAGGACAGCCTTTAAGACAAATGAAGATTTGTATGAGTGGCTTGTTATGCCATTTGGCTTAACAAATTCCCCAAGTACTTTTATGAGAATGATGAATGAAATACTGAAGGATTTCATTGGCAAGTTTGTGGTTGTATATCTGGATTATGTATTGATCTTTAGCAGGACTAAAGATGAGCATTTGAGGCACTTGACACTAGTAATGAGGAGGCTACAATGGGAGAAGTTGTTGATAAATCTAAAGAAGTCCTCTTTTATGAGGACATAACTCATTTACTTGGGTTTTTTGATCTCTTCAAATGAACTGAAGATGGATCTAGAGAAGGTAAAAGCAATCAAAGAATGGTTGTCACCAAGGAGTATGTTCGAGGTAAGAAGCTTCCATGGATTAGCAAGTTTCTATAGGAAGTTCATCAGAGAATTCAGTGGAATTTGTGCGCCAATGATGGATACAGTGAAGAAGAAGCACAAGTATTTTAAATGGACAGAGGAGGGCGAGAGGAGCTTCAATGTACTGAAGGAGAAAATAACAGAATGACCGATTATGGTCTTGCTAAATTTTGAAAAGACATTTCAGGTGAGATGTGATGCAAGTGGAGTTGCAATAGGACCAGTTTTGAGTCAAGATAACAGACCAGTTGCCTATTTCAGTGAAAAGATGAATGAGACCAAGAGAAAATAATCCACATATGACAAGGAGTTTTACGCCATAATTCAAGCCTGGAAGAAATGGAGACATTACCTTGTCCCACAAGAATTTTTCTTGTATAGCAATAACCAGGCTTTACAATTCATAACCAGATAGGAAAAATTGAATCAGAGGCATGCAAAATGGGTTGAGTTTATGTAGAATTTTAAGTCATAAAACATATTGATGGGAATGCTAACAAGGTTGTTGATGCGTGAAGCAGGAGATGTTTCATTCTACAAGAATTTCAGGTGAAGACCTTGGGGTTTGAACACCTTAAGGACATGTATTGTGATGATACATATTTCAAGGAAGCATATGAAGCATGTACAAATCATGTGCTGAGAGACAAAAGCCAGTGGAAAAAGTATATGATTCAAGAGGGATTGTCGTTCAAGGAAAATCAATTGTGCATACCAAAATGCTCAATGAGGGATAACCTTTTGAAGGAAAATCATACTGGAGGATTGGTTGGACATTTCAGCCACAATAAAATGATTGCATAGTTGAGCAATTCATACTATTGGCCCAGTATGAGAACATAGGTGATAAATTTTGTGAACGGATGTAGAATCTACCAACATGCAAATGGAAAAAGATAGAACATTGGATTGTATCAACCATTGTGAATACCAGAGAGGCCTTGGGATGCAATAAGCATGGATTTTGTGTTGGGACTGCCAAGAACATAAAGAGGATTTGATTCCATATTTGTGTTGGTGGATATATTTTCAAAGATGACACATTTTATCCCATGCCAGAATACCAGTGATGCAACACATGTTGCAAATTTGTTTTTCAAGGAAGTTGTGAGAATTCACAACCTACCCAGAAGCATTGTCTCGGACAGAGACACAAAATTTGTTGGTCACTTTTGGAGAACACTGTGGAAGAAGTTGGGGACAAAATTTTCCTTCAGCTTAGCCTATCACCCTCAGATAGATGGACAGACTGAGGTGGTAAACATAAGTTTGGGAAACTTATTGAGGAGTCTGGTCACCGAGTACCATAATCAGTGGGATCATATTCTACCACAAGTAGAATTTGCATACAATGACTCACCAAACCGGAGCACTGGAAAGAGCCCAATGCTAACCCACCTTCTCTCCTAAGGGTTGCATGACCTCCCGGTCTAGGATCGATCAAGAAACTAAGTCAGATTGAATCTTCAGGCCTCTACTAGACCCAAACCCAGTTACATAGGTCCTCTCTCCTAAGGCACAGGTCATATGAGACCCGCAGATTCTCTCTCTTGAGCGTTGTTCAACTTCAACGACAATCACGTGCTATCTCTTCTTTGGCTAAGCCCCTTCCTTTTTTCGACCACAACTATGACCGCTTGTCTAACTCAAAAGGAGTTCGTGATTTTGCATGTTGGGCCTTTTCATGTGAGTCACCATGACTCTCCTAACCTTTGAAATCGCAACTGGAGCCTAGCATGTGTTAGCCCCTCTATTCTCCTTCGCTGATGTGACCCTTCACTATGACCGTGGGCCAATGCTCAGATCAACAGTCCACAATTCCTGCGATCAAATGGTCCTGCTCTCATTTTCTCATATCGGGACATTGTAGTTCGCGAAGTTCAAAGGTTGTACACCTCCCTTCTCCCGATATCCGAAATTATGATATCTCCTTCTCCTGAAATGAAACAAAGGTCCAGATCTCTCATCAATCTGACGGTCCAGATTAATTCGTGAACTCAAATTTCGCAAGTTCTTGTGACTCTATCGTTTCACTCTTCCACTCAATGAGTTAGCAAAATGCTAGTCTCTTGCCACGTGTCTTGTCTGGGTGGACGGTTGCGACCCCATTTGCGTTCAAACTGAATGGTTGAGATATGTCTTCCCTTGCGCTTAGCTCTCCTCAGACTTAGAATATTTCCTAAGTATTCAAAGGTTTCAAACCTTTACTCCTCCAATGAGTATGACTCTCATACCTCATTAACATTTATGAAAAGCATTATTCCCCCTAAGCTTTCTCTCATAGAGACTTTGATTTCCCATGCACTCCTTGCATTTCAGGGACTTCTATAACTCAGATCCTAAAGATTTATTGAAGATAAATTCCTCTCACCCTCCTGGAGTTCTCCTTTTCTGATTCTCCGAATTCTTGCAAAGCCCCTTCGACCCTTAGTCGAATCTCATATCTGTGCACTCCTTGCACCAGATCTTTACGCATGGTTCGAATTCTTGTGGGCGATTGTGCACACCTTGCACTAGTCTCTTTGCACTCCTTGCAAAGGGAAAATTTTGTGATATCTCTTCCAAGATTTGGAATCTAAGCGGATCTCGTTATGCACTCCTTGTGTTTTGTGTTTACACCTTGCACTACTTCCACAAAAGAGAAACAATTGAAACTTATCCTATCATTCATAGTTTCATCTTCTCATAAAGAGATTCATTCATTCACTCATGAAAAACACAATAACATAGAATTGTAAAGAATGTTCATTCCATGCATTGGATCAATTTTCCTCTATTATATTCAAAAGTGAAAAATGTCTACAACTGAAATAAAAAACAACAACTGAAAAATGAAATATCCTACTAACTTGCAACTAACATCTACGCTGCAACGAACTAACTAACTAGCCTCATTCGAGCATACAAAACCTCTATTTATCTCAGAGGGCTCTTAGGGTTTCCCCCTATCTACTTGTCTACTCTAAAACGTAACCTAATGACTATCTAGACCAGTTACATTCCAGAGTTGTAATGGCATCTCCCACTTCGCTCGTAATCGTTCAAGCGTGCCTCCAGATTTTCTCGGCCTGATTTCAAGCGTGTTTCAAAAGATTAATTCCGGTGCTGAGTTAAGGTGGAATTCAAAATATCTGTTGTGACTATCAGTGTTGAGATCCCGTACATATTCCTAGACGGTGATAGGTCTTTCTCCACGCGCTTGACAACGATGCTCCTCCATCACCTTGTTTAACAAGATTTATTTCCGAGTCACTTGTCAATTGGTTTACATAGATTTCATGTATTGTTGAATATCTTTTATGAATAAAATTCCATAGAGAACTACTTTAGGGTTTTACTCTAATTATTTCTCACATCTTGGGATTTGTGAGTGTGATATTTTTGGATTTTCTCATCATATTTTTTTCATTATTAAACACACAACTCATTCAAATTTATTTGAGATGATCTAAATTGTTCTCTCCTTTTTCTTGTGAGAATATATGGATTTATCCTCTATTTGTATGTGATTTACAAGATTGTATAAATGGTGTTGAGTATGTATATATTATGATATTGAAACCTTCCTTCAATCTTTTTACTATGAAGAAGCTACTTGTTGCACATCAAGATCATATATGGTTATCATGAACCATTCAATATTTAAATCAAAGGAATAAAGATCTCGGTTTTGTTGTCTAACATTCTCCCCAATCCAAGATATTCAATATATATCTTTTACCCAAAGAGGATTACCACCTCTATAAAAACATAGAGGGATTCATATCCTTGTGAGGTTGTTGTTTCGATTTTAACTGATTCAAACTTCAACAATTTCCAGGTGGGAGATTTTATCCTTGATCTGGGATGAACTCAGACTCGAAACCTGAATTTTTATCACATCCTTGATGTTTATTGGCACACCAAGACCATGGTGGCCATTGGTATGCTTACCAAGGAGAAACACATTCGTCAGTTTAAGAGAAGACTCGAAGTCCTAGATATGTAGAACACCTATATGCTCAAGGTGATTACTTGGATGGATAAACACTAAGGAGGCACTTTCTTCCCCCTGACAACATACCCTACAGGACCTGAAAGTTGAGAGGTAGCGGCTTGGCAAGGAATTGCAGGTCACACCTACTCCCAAGTTCATCAAGATCAATTATTTAAGAACCTTAGTTTATAGGGTTTCACTATGTTTTCTAGTTTTTAATGTTACTCTAAATAGCTTTATTACAAAAGAACATGATAGGAACTTTGGATTTAAGTTTTTAACTCATCTTCTTCATGAAAAAACATGGTTTCCCCTCAAGGGAAAGTACATTTTTTTGGTTTTGAAGGGTTTTATGCCCAAGAGACTATCATGGTCTTTATGGGTCTAAGTAGCAAGCCCATAAAACAAGGCCATATATGTCTATAAATTTTGTCCATACTTCATATATAACACTTACAATATATATATATATATATATTAATGGTAGATACAAAAGTATATGTTTTCTACAAATAGTTTTAGAAAATAAATTATAAAATAATATAATTATTTAAAAAATACATTAAATTACTGGTTTGTTAATTATCATGTAAATACTCAATTTGGGGTCGAATTTTAAAGAAATAAATGATCTCAATTTTGAGAAATACTTAAATGTCTTATTTTCATTTTTTTTTTGTCAATTACCTAGGATAAATATATAGTATTTTCCATATTGTAGTAAATTTGGGGTTTTTAGAGAGAAAAAATGATATCAATGTTGAGAAAGAGTTAAATGTTTTGATATTTTTTTGGTCAATTACGTATGATAAATATAGTATTTTCCATATTGTAGTCATGATATCTCTTATTTGAAATTGCAATTGTCTATTATTAGTCCCTGTCGTAGGCATAGAGGGACTATAGCGATCGATAATTCATTGACTTCATATTAGTTTGTCCTTTGACCACAAATATTTGCATATTATCTATTGTTGGAGCTAGGGAACTAAAAGCATTGATTTTTATATAATAAAAAGTACCATATATGTAATAATCTGATTGGATAATAGATTGGAGGTCTTATTGTCGGAATCACTATTCCTAATGTTTTATATGGTAACATATCCAAAAATTTTGATCGTATACAGTTTTTTTGAATCATATATTTTTCCTATGTATTGCTTGAAGGTGGATTAATGCTAGGATTAGTTTGAATGTTTGTCTTAGCATTTTTTGCTAGCTAAATATATCCCAATGTTTGATATGCTACCATATCCAAACTTTATCCTTCGAATACATTCTCTAGCATATTACTATGTGTGATTTTTTCTTTATTCTTGCGTTCTTCGAGAGTCTTTGTCATTGTTGCGTACGTAAACAGGCCTGCCACACTGCAAGATTTCTTAAATGTTTGCACAGGATGATGCTCTTCGATGGTTATGAAAGTCTTAGGTGTTTACCTAACAATTCTCGCAGCCTTAAATGTTTATTGTACAGTTTCGTTCCATATTTTTTGATGGTGTTGTTTACAGTGAAATTGTGAAAAATTGTTCCCCATCGGAATCACTGGTTCAATGGTTGATGCTTGTTCGTTTGTTCGTTACATGCTTCTTGTTCTTGTTTGATTCAAATTTGCAAAGTTGAGGTATTTCAGTTGCAGTTGCTTGTTCACTAGTTTGTGGTTCTTCAACTTTGAAAGTTGTTGGGCATGTTGTTGCGGTTTGCAAGTTTTGTGGCTAAGCTCTTGTCATCCCTCATTGATGGGTAAGATTTCATGCCATCATTTAATTGGTGTTCCTTTTTTTCTACTTGGTGTTTTGCACCTTCTAGACAAGCTTTTTCAATGGCAGGAGTCCCTGCCTCGAAGTTCTATTGCAGAACATATTTCTGTGTGCTCTTATTTTCTGTTCCTGGAAACCATGCATCTTCATATGTCCGTTGCTACGTCCTGCATATTGTGCCATAGCTATTTCAAAATTTGCAGTGCAAAGGGTTTTAGAATATGAATATGGAGTTGTCACAAGGGGGAACCATCTACCGGGGTGTGGAGGCAGGAAGTGCTTTTGTTCTCTGGGTCAAAAAAATGCGTCCACATGTTGCCTTTGTCATGTCCTTTCTATTTTGTGGAACTTTTCCTGCTTCTGAAAATCTTGTAGGATGCAGACCATGAATAGGTTCAAATCGGTCTTTGTGCTCAACAAATTTATATTCTTATTTATTTGTGTTGTTTCTTCTGTTTGGTTCACTTTTCAGTGTAGGTTTTTTTTCTTGTCATCTGCTGTGGCAACTAGGGGGAATTGAATTTGACAAGAATAAGGTTGAAGGATAGATACCAGGATTCGTACGTAGTTCTGCGCTTGTAGTTTTCTATTTTTACTTTCTTCTTGTTTTGTTTTTTTTTTCGTTTTATTCTTTTTTACCCTTCTCTCTGATTTCATACAAACTGAAAGTTTCAAAGAAACAACTTCAGAATAATATTTTGAAAGATGAAACAAGTAATAGATTTTGACTCGTATGAAATAGATACACACTCCATTGCACATGACAACATTGACGAGGTGTTGCATAGAAATGGGATTTTTAGATTGGATGCATTCTCGTATACTATAGGGGATTGACTTTTCGATGCATTTTCGTTATTCCTCGACCGTCCTATGCAATGGATTGATAGTTTATTTATTGGGTTTTTAAAAAAATTACGATGCTGAGGAATTGGAGTCGTATGAATACAAACTAGAATTTGATTTTCTTCTGCAGTTACATGGAATACATGATGGCGCTACGTATTTTTCAAAGATGCGGTTGTGTGCATCTCCAATTATGCCTGCACATGAGAGGGGGATTTGGGGAGATATGTTTTGTATACAATGGTTGTCTAATTGGCTCAATATATCAATTGGAATATGGTCATTGAAAAAAAAAACAAGATATCTACTATTCAACAAAACTGCATCTAACAATCCATATTCCATCTTGTTCCATGATGCCAATGTTGTCAGTGGTCATTATGAACCACTGTTGTACAAAAAAATGTACATATGAAATCTTGGGGGACCTCATATTTTCTTGTCCCTTGTTTTCAAATACCTTGAATCGCAGTGGAAACAAATTATGCATCGCATAGATTGCCATGGTTTGCAGCTAGCGACAACTATTATATTTAGTTGTGGAGATAGTTTGTTCAATGCAATTTGTTGTTTGGTAGCAACATAGTTCGATGTGCGGTCGCTACGGCTTTACACTGTACAGTCCTTTTTCAATGCAATTACAGGTGGAAGCCAACATGCTTTTAACTACTTGCATCAACACCTTTCACCATATCTCCTAGAAAATGCATCGGCAATTGCAAGTTGGAAGGAATAGTCTATTTTATTTAGTCTATGTACATAGTGCTTGATTTTTTGTCTATACATCATCTTATGTTCATGTCCATTTTTTTTTGTGGCTATGTTCATAGAAACAAATAGGAAAACTAGACACTGCAAAGAACTCCTAACCAGGGATGTAGAACAATCCATGAAAAGGTGCATTTTTTCTACCTGTGTTCCATAACCAATGGTTTTTCGTTTACTCTGTCTATATTTGTCGAACTGGTTTGTAGCTCTGGTTTTTTTTTCCTCCTTGGACACTCCATATCTTCCTATACATTGACTTTTCTTCATGTCAATTATATTTTATGTGCTACTATCTTGAAATAAATAAAATTGCACTCTGTCTTTTTTTTCATGTGTTGCTATGTAACAATTTTCTTTCATGTCGGTTCTTACCTCCCTTTCTTTTCCATGTTATATACTTAGCCTTTCTCACCTTTTTTTCTTCTCATTTATTATCCATTTTTGATTCTATACTTAGTCCCATGTATATGCTCACGGGTTCCCAGAACGACGAAGTGACATATTTCATGTCCATCTATATCTCTACATCACGAGTCTGGCCGATGGCCGTTCGTTTTAATGGTTTGTGAATTTTATGGACATCGGTTCCTATGCAGGTACCATCGAAATCTCATGCCCCATGTGTGTGGTATACATACTGTGCCTGAAACTTCGGTGATCTACAATTCGACCCAGAGTTGAAGCCCATGACTCAGTTTTCCCAGCATCTGTTGATATTTCAAAGTATCTGTTGATATTTTTCCCAATTCGTCTCAACACTTATCCAATTTTATGGCTGCGAGTTCCCCCCCAATGCATTATTGAACTCCCATGCCCATTACAATTCGACCCCAGGCTCCTCGAAGTCCCAAGCCTCATTCTTGATTGAACTGACAATTTGCATATCCATTTGTATCTTGACATCACGAGTCTGAGCAAGTGCTTACATTTCCTTAGCCAATTTTATGGCATTGGGCTCCCAGCTACACATTATCACACTCTCATTCCCCATGTTGTGAGTATACATCTTCCATTCAAAACTTGGGTGATCCATGTCTATGCTTACGGGTTCCCAGATGGAGGAGTGGTAGATTTCATGTCCTTCTATATCTCTACATCATGATTCTGACCGACTGTTGTTCATTTTCATAGTTCGTTAATTTTATGGCCATGGGTTCCTGCGTGGGAACCATCCAAATCTCATGCCCCATGTGCACGGTATAAATCTTGCACCCAAAACTTCAGTGATCTACAATTCGACCCAGACTCGAAGCTTGCGACTAATTTTTCCCAACATATGTTGATATTTCAAATCATTTGTTGATATATTTCCCTGTTTGTTTCAACAATTAGCCAATTTTATAGAGCATGTATGGATCTTGCATTCCATACTTAGCCACTTTTTTTATCGTGGGTTCTCGGGCTCAAAATTGGGCCTCTATTGTTCTGTGTCCTACAAATATCACCCAAGAGTTTCACGATATACAAATTGACAGGCGGACTTGCGGGATGGTTGTATCAACATTGCAATTCTATTGTTTTGTCTCCTCCAAAAAATACTCAGAGTTCCACGATATACAAATTGACAGAAGGACTCCAGGGTTGTCGGGCTTAAGATTTTGATTGTATTTCCATATATATCTTGACATCACGAGTCCGCCCACGCACTTTCATTTCCTTAGCCAATTTTATGGCCGTGGGTTCCCGGGTACACATTATCGAACTCCCATTCCCCGTGTTGTAGGTATACATCTTCCATATAAAACTTGGGTGATCTACAATTCCTTCACAGACTCCCAGGTTAAAAAAAGTACTAAAACATTTTTGATTCTCGTTCATGCCCACCACGTTCGCCCCTTCCCAATAGACATTAATTATGATTTTACTGGTGACAGTTCACACATGTTCAAAAATATTGGCATTAATAAGAGGAAATCTCGAGGTAATCTCCCATTAAAATGCATTTATGGGAAAATATTAGGGAATCTGATTAGTTCCTTCTGTCAATCTCGAATTCGCAAAAAAATGATGGTTGTTTTTTTTTTTTTAAGATGTCATCGTAGCAATAATTCGATATTGTGTTGGTCCACTGTCATCTACAAAGGTGTTCACATGATGTAGCTCTTTAATATTGTGCACATAATTTTAGAACCTTACAGGTTTGCATATCTGAGGCTCTACTTGCATATGCAAATGTTTCTCCACCATTTCAATTTGAACATAGTTTTCATTTGGACCACAGAGAACAACAATAAAATAATATGGAATTTGTTTAGGTAGATATAAACAAATGATCTTCTGACTTGAACTTGCTTTTGTCAAAATCCAGGTATATTACACAACTGTCAATATTTTTCCCACTTTTCAATAGTTTCTCTATTTCCCTGCCATCTTTGCATGTTTTCCCAATGCAAATTGATGACAATTTTATTAGCTTTGAAAATATTGGCATTAAAAGGAGAAAAGGTTGAGGGAATCTTCCATTAAAACACATTGAGCCAAGATTTACTGGATATTGTATTATAATGTTGCAACGTCCATTCTAAATACAATAAGGAGGAAATGAAGGTTTTTATCACCTTATGGTTGCATCTCGACACCATGTCTGTGGAGATACCCTGGATATTTCAGGCATTGGGACCAACATTTTTTTTAAAAAACTTTAAGGACTTGGTCACATGCTGCGGAGAGAACTATATTTTGGCCCAGCTGATTGTCTAGATGGGTGACCATTTCCAAATATCCCTATCACCTAAAGTATTTCGAAATATTTTAACACTTCCCGACCCAACGCCTACTTTCAAGGGTGAGAATTGCAAGAAATTATTAAAGAAACATGGAAAGGAGCTAGACCTCTTGCCTAAGTTATTACAATACCCAGTGCCCTCTTCCCGGGACATGGCCATATTACAGGTCAGTGCATGCAAAAAACTTTTTCGGCAGATTGCATTCATTTTCACGAGGAAAATGAGACAAGCAAGTGAAACCAACATCTCTCATATGCTTATGTATATTTTATATTTTATGATTAATAAAGAAACCATTTTCCATTGCCCCAAGATGATTCCCATTCAAAACTCTTCACAGTTATTGCAATACAGGAGGCAGATGAAATTCTATATGACACCTTATTTAATTTTCATTGCGCTGAATCGTTATCCATTACCTGGACTATCTATGTGTAGGAAGTTGAAATCTGAATTTGACCCATTAACATTCCCGCGCCAGAAATTATGGAGAGACAACGCTTTCCAGATATTTTATAAGGTCTTCAATTATTTTGTTTCATTTTTTAAAGCGTTGATATTTAGAAGGTATTTCTCCCCACTCTCTGGCCAACCAACAATCTTCCTGGATAGGAGGTACATAGTAGAAGAAATGGAGAACTATAATGTTATAAGTATTTTTGGGTCTAAACAAAATCCTTGCTTCCTTCCATGTCACATATATGCTACAATGTTTTTTGTTGTAATAGCAGGGGACTACATCTACTGGTTGTTGTTTTTTCTTGCAAAAAGTAAAGGACAATTCATGTCTATGCCTTGGAAAGTTAGGAATTTCATGGTTAGGAACCACTTCAACAGTTCTTTCACTTACACTATCATGAATGGACTCTGAACCAGTACCAATGATTCACACAAGCAAAACCGAAAAGACACGAGTGAAAAAAGTGACCAATCCCCGACTGCCACATCCAAGACCACGACATCTCAGGGCAGTACTCCAATGGCTTACCCATGTAACAAAGTCACACATAGTTATTCAGGAAGAGGAGGAGATAAGAACCCTCCCTATGGAAAAATTGAAAATTGTCACAAGCTTCCCACAGGGAAAAAACGGAAAATAATAATCCAAGACCAGGAGGGATCAAGGAGAGAAATTGATATCTACAATCTCTGCCTCGAAGATATCGAACTAGAAATTGACATTGAAAAAATGTTCCCTGAGGACTATCACTTAGATATCATTTATCCTCACAATCCTCGGATGGAAATACTTGCCATAAATACTTTGGACGAAGAATAGTCTTTTGTATTTCAGAGCGTTGTTTCTGATAGAGAATAAAAAAATGATTATTGAAAACATAGATGTAAAGAATAAGAAAGGCACATCTCTTTCAGAGTTCAACCTACGCAACATGTGCCCTTCCTAGATATCCAAGATGCACTGAGCAACTGGAGATGTTTTAGAAAACTCTATTAGCGACCTTGAAATGGAGAACCTCATGTTAAAGACGTTAATCAAAGAATTGGAGAAAATTCTAATGCCTCTTCTACTGTTTGCTACTCCTTCGGTAATGGTCGGGTCCACCACACTTGCATCAAAGTTAAAAGGATCAGTAAGCCTTCTCACATTGGCCTGAGACTATGTGGAAAAGAATATAAACAAAATAATGGAATTAATAACATAATCTGGGAGATGTCAAAGAATATGGTCTCTTTTGGAACAAGAGCACATGCTTTTCATGAGTATCTGTAAGCAGATCTCAAAATGAACAAGGTTTTTATCTCGATGCACTTTTACCATTTGGTTTTGAGGTTACCGATATGACAAAATCCAGAAGAATACAAGAGGATCTCCCTTCCTTGGATGGAATAGACCAGCTAAATGCATTCTGGAAAAAAAAGCTAAAGAAAATGATTGGTATTGTTCAAGAATGTACCCAGACCATATCTAAAAGAGAAAAATTATTCAAGAAGCTAACTGAGATAGATCTAGCTGGGAGCACAAATTAAGTCCATGTTTATTAAGGTTGGTTGTCATTGATGTCAACCCTTGAAGAAAGTCCAGTGGCACATAGGTTGAGTAATGGACCCAAGTTTGTTTGATGTAAAGATGACTCATTATTGTCTTGTCATTTTTGATAATAAGTACAAATGGATGAACTCCAATGTGTTCCCCTTATGGTGAAATCCCTCACGGGAAGACGCTTTGCAGATTGAGTTATCCTAGAAGTATGGTTAGAGAACCCATGCTTATTTGTGTAATAATGAGAATGTTTTGTATCAGTTTCATATATTTATTCATTGAAGAACACATTGAAGAATGTTTTGTATCAGTTTCATATATTTATTCATTGCAAGTACAAAGTTATGATTATTTCAAGTTAGGGTTGTTGACTAATCCAAAACTAGTCATGTGAGACCAAAGAAACATTTGATGAATATGATAGTCTCTTAATGTTAAGGAAGGTTTGTAGGTATGAGATCATATACAACAGGTCTATTATAGAGTTACAAATCATATTTGGATGATGAAATTGATGAGGGATTAGGGATTTTGGTTGAGGTACAAGTTGGGTACATGGTTGAGACAAGTAGTTGATGAGTTGGCACATACATGAGGTGTAGAGTTGATGATGTTGGTACATATTGATGAGTCATAGTTGATGAGTACTTGAAACATGTTTGGTATATGTTGGTTCATGGTTGATGCACTTGTTTATGGTACAGGTTGGTGCATGGTTGCTACAATTGTTTATGGTATAGGTTGATTACAGATTGAGGTACAGGTTGATGCATGGTTTAGGTTTATTGGTACAGGTTTAAAGTAGTATATCTCACAGTGATAGTGTGGCAGTGGTTCCATAATTCTACTTCTACTTCAAGGTGGTTGTACGGGGCAAGGACAGGTGGTTGTAGCCACCTTCTAGTTGTAGTCAGAGAACATAGGGGTTGTAGCCTCCTTCTGCTTGTAGTGAGAGAATTGGGGAGTTGGATCTTCCCTCAGGTTGTAGCCTGATAAAATAAGGGGTTGGAGCCTCCTTCCAGTTGCAGCTAGAAAACAAAGGAAGTTGGTGCTTCCAATGAATCTAATTCTTCAAGACATATAATAAAAACCATTTTATGGTTTTCTCCCAATTTGGGTTTCCACATAAAACACTGGTGTACTATGTATGTGTGTGAATGTTCATTTCTTATTGCTCATTATTGGATAATACTTCTACATTGATATAACACTTGGATTATTTGGAGAAAAAGGATTATAATTACACTATTACAAATTCATCCCCCCTCTCATTAATCCAACAGTCCAGGGCCCGAAATTGATATTAAACTCATTGTTTTTAACCAAACAAGCATTTGTTGATCAAGTTAATATCTATAAAATAATTTCATTTGAAAAATTCTATGGCATTCTTGAATATGGTGAAAATGATGTGAAAACTTGGCTAGTGGGTTATGCAATTAGAAACAAAAATAATCAAGAAGCATTGCACAACTTGTCTATTGATCTAAGGGACTTGTAAAGTGAACTCTTCAATATAAAAATCTGACACAAAATGAACGTGGTGCCCATGAGGAGTTACATCGAAGGATGGTTGAAAAAAATTGACGACCAGATTGCAAATGAAGCTCAAAGTCGAGGAAAGCCATAAAAGCACATCAGTGAAAAAATGACAATCCATGGCACACCATCATAGTAAGTTGATATTGATTACATTTTTTTGTCTTCATCCACTTATTCTAACAAAGATTTAATCCAGTTCTGACAACTTTCCCTTTCTTCTTGCTAGGTTTTGTTGTTTTCCATCGTCGACTTTCTTCTTTCTGCAAACTTCATTCTTGTACATCTTTTCTTTGCAGTCAGCAACAGTCGCAATCAAATTCATTCTGGAAAACACATTTTTATTTCACAGAATATGTACTGAACTGTAGTTTTTTTTTGCAAATTCGAAGACAAATTTTTTTTGGTAAATATTCTCAAATGTATTTTGTGACCCAGTTTGTCTTAATATAAATATTTAGGGTTATTCTCTGCTGATATTCAATGTTTGTTGTTGTTATTTGGAATTTGTATTTCTTCCTAAAATTAACTAATTTCGTTGTACATGTTCTTGTTCTATATTGTGCATGTATTGCATCTTCCTATATTTCAAAATATTCTTAGATATACAAAATCTAAAGTCATGTATTTTTTTCTTTGTTCCTTGTACGTTTGAGTAAAAAACAATCCAATCCAAAAACACCATTCAAATTCGAATATGATTTACATTTGGACCCCAAATAATCTAGTAAAATACATGAATCTGGATACATTTTAAATAAACATAAACAAAATCCCTTTAAACTTGCTTGACCTTGACTCTCTCGGACTCCTGATTTTAAATAAACATAAAAAAAATCCCTTTAAACTTGAACCTGATTTTCTCGGAATCCTTGGTTGTCCGCAGGTTGATCAGTTAGCGAACTGTCAAATCCTCATTTCCATTTATATATTCACATCAGGAACCTGACCGATGACCCTTCCTTTCAACACTTGGCCAAATATCTCACCGCATCGTCCCAACTTAGCACTATCGCATTCTTATCCCGCGTGTTTTGTTATATACATATTGCACCCAACACTTTCGTCTTATACATTTTGCACCCAACACTTCCGTTATTTACAGTGCGACGCACTATTATACATCTTGCACCCAAAAATTGTGTCACCTACAGTTCCCCTGTATACATATTGCACCAAAAACTTTCGTTGTCTACAATTCCTCCACATATTGGAACATGGTCTACATTTGGGACACAAACTATCTATTACAATACATTAATATAAATATAATTTAAAATAATGGTCCTATATCATCACATCATGAGCCCAACCGACCGCATTTCCTTTCAACACTTAGACAGTTATCTCTCTGTGGGGTCGCGCCTTAGCACTAACAAAATTTTATGCCCCATGTTCCGTGATAGACATGTTTCATATAACATTTATGTGATATACATTTTGCAACAAACACTTCCTCATTCAAAGTGGATGTTAGTGGTCGGTCGGAGTCACGATATAAAAACACAAGAAAAAGTGTGAACCAACCGCAATTCCTTTCAACACTTTGCCAATTATTTCTCCCCAGGGTAGCACCTTATCACTAATGAAATCTTATGCCCCATATTCCATTATATACATGTTACACACAACTTTTCCATGATATACATTTTTCACTGAGCACTTCCATCATTCAAAGAGGATGTTAGTGGTCGGACGGAGTCGTGATTTAAAGGCACAAGTGAAAATGTGAACCAGTCCATCCGCCAATGCGCCCATTGGGACATTTTTAGAAAAACGGATAAGTAACGAGAATGATAGTAGAGAGGAAAACCGGTCATGACAAGGGCTCCCCGGGAGACGTAAGGCCTCGCCTATCAAATTGTATTTATATTTTTCCTCTACTCGTGACAACTCAGTGGTTCTCTTATTTCCATTAACAACCAAAAATTTGTATTCAACAACGACCCCTGGGTTGGCGCTATTATAGATATTGCACCCAAAATGTGCGTCATCTACAGTTCTATTGTATACATCTTACACCCAAAACTTTCATGGTCTGCAATTCCTCCACATAAATGTTTGGAATAAAATTATCTAATTCCATGAAAAATTAAGAATGAAGATCTTTAACAAGAGGAGAAGGTACAAATTTGTAAACATGGATATTCAATTCCAAGAAAAATCACAAATTTAAAAATAAAGATATTTAATTTGATAACAAATTACAGTTGCAAAAATAAAGATATTTATATCCTACTCAAAATTTGGAAATAAAAACATTTAATTATAGATCAAATTACAAAGCTAGAAATTAATAAAAAAGTATTCTAAAGAAAATTACATATATAAAAATAAAATCGTTAATTATAAAACAAATGATAAATGTCAAAATATATATATTTAATTCTAGGATAATCAAGAAGAAACATCCAACTTTCCTTTCCCCCTACGAGCATTTGAAACATACATATGTGGAAGAGTTACAAATTCACCACTACTTTGGATCTCCCAACCAAACAAAAGAGGAAAATGGGAAAACCTCACCCCTGCTTCACAAAGTTATTGTAAACATGTTGCACATCACACTTCCATGATATACATTTTGGACCAAACACTTGTGTCATATACAATTAGACCTCGGTTATAAAGCCCGCCTATCCGAAAATCCGCGATCTGAAAAGTGGCTAGGAATCGACTGGTTAGCGGTCGATCGAAGTCATGATATAAAATCACAAGCACAAATGTGAACTGGTCCATCCGCCAAAGCGCCCATTGGGACATTTTCAGAAAAAATGACTAAGTTATGAGAAAGATAGTAGAGGACAAATGGTCGTACGGGATTCAAAATAGGGTGACAAGGGATCCAGAGGAGACGTAATGCCCCGCCTATCAAATCACATATATATTCTGCTGACAACTCAGTAGTTCACTTGTTTCCATTAACAACCAGAACAAACTTATTCAACAACGATTTATGAGATTCGTCTACAATTCCTTCACATATTGGAACATGGTATACATTTGAACCAAAAATTATCTATTACAATACATTAATATAAATACAATTTAAATTAATGGTCCTATGAGTTCATATTAGTTTGTCCTTTCAACACTTTTCCAATTATCTCTCTGCGGGGTCGCGCCTTAGCGCTAACAAAATTTTATGCCCCATATTCTGTTATATACATGTTGCACACAACATTTCCATGATATACATTTTTCACCAAATACTTTCATCATTCAAAGTGGATGTTAGTGGTCAGTTGGAGTCACGATTTAAAGGAAAAAGCGCAAATGTGAACCGATCCATCCACCAACGCGCCCATTTGGACATTTTCTTAAAAATGACTAAGTAACGAGAAGGATAATAGAGAGGAAAAGCGATCATGACAATGGATCCCCAGGAGACGTAAGTCCCCACCTATCAAATTGTATATATATTCTTCCTCTACACATGAAAACTTAGTGGTTCTCTTATTTCCATTAACAACCAAAAAACGTATTCAACAGCGACCCCCGAGTTGGCGCTATTATACATCTTGCACCCAAAAATTTTGTTTTCTACAATTCCTCCACATATTGTAACATGGTCTACATTTGGACCACAAATTATCTATTGCCATAAATTAATATAAATAAAAATTGTAGTAAATATACTTAGACTTGAACCTAAACTTCCATACTCTACAATTCGTCGTGACTTGATGTTATCGATTTCTTATGCCCCCTGTTCCGTGATATAGATGTGGCACACCACACTTGCGTCATATACAATTCGACCTCGGTTATAAAGCCCACCTATCCAGAAATCGGTGATCTTAAAAGTGGCTAGGCATCGAATGGTTAGTAGTCATTCGGAGCCACGATATAAAAGCACAAACGCAGATGTGAACCGTTCCATCCGCCAAACCACCCATTGGGAATTTTTTGGAAAAATGACTAAGTAACGAGAAATATAATAGAGGAAAAATAGTCACACAGGCTTCAAAATAGGGTGACAAGGCCTCCCAAGGAGACATAGTGCCCCGCCTGTAAAATTGTATATATATTATGCTTCTACTCGTGACAACTCAGTGCTTCTCTTATTTAACAACCAAAAAAAACTTATTCAACAACGATTTACGAGAGCCCGACTGACCCCCCGCGTTGGCGCTATTATAGATCTTGCACCCAAAACTTGTGCCATTTACAATTCTGTTGTATACATTTTGCACCAAAAAGTTTTGTGGTCTACAATTCGTCCACACGTTGGAACATGGTCTGCATTTGAACCACAAATTATCTATTACGATACATTATTATAAATACAATTTTAATAAATATACTTAATACATGTTGTACACAACACTTCCCTGATATACTTTTTGCACCAAACACTTCCTTCATTTACAGTTTCACGCAAAACTTGTGTCATCTATAGTTTCGTTGTATACATCTTGCACCAAAAAATTTTGTGCTCTACATTTCCTCCACATATCAGAACATGGTCTACATTTGGACCACAAATTATCTATTACAATACATTAATATAAATACAATTTAAATTAATGGTCCTATATCGTCACATCATGAGCCCGACTGACCGCAGTTCATTTCAACACTTGGCCAATTATCTCTCTGCGGGGTTGCGCCATAACACTAATGGAATTTTATGCTCCATGTTCTGTGATATACATGTTGCACATAACAATTCCATGATATACATTTTGCACCAAACACTTCCGTCATTCAAAGTGGATGTTATTGGTCTGTCAAAGGGATGATATAAAAGAATAGGTTCGTCTGCCAACACGCCCATTGGGACATTTTCAAAAAAATGACTAAGTAACGAGAAATATGGTCTGCAATCCGTCCACATATTAGAACATGGTCTACATTTGAACAAAAAATTATCTATTACGATACATTAATATAAATACAATTTTAATAAATATACTTAATACATGTTGTACATAACACTTCCCTGATATACATTTTGCACCAAACACTTTAGTCATTTACAACTGCACCTAAAACTTGTGTCATCTATAGTTCTGTTGTATACATCTTGCACCAAAAACTTTCATGCTCTACATTTCCTCCACATATCGGAACATGGTCTACATTTGGACCAAAAATTATCTATTACAATACATTAATATAAATACAACTTAAATTAATGGTCCTATATTGTCACATGATGAGCTCGACCGATCGCAGTTCATTTCAACACTTAGCCAATTATCTCTCTATGGGGTCACGCCTTAGCACTAACAAAATTTTATGCTCCATGTTCCGTGATATACATGTTGCACACAAAATTTGCGTGATATACATTTTTCACCAAAGACTTCTGTCATTCAAAGTGGATGTTAGCGGTCGGTTGGAGTCACGATATAAAAGCACAAGCGCAAATGTGAACCAGTCCATTTGCCAACGTCCCCATTGGGACATTTTCAGAAAAAAGGACTAAGTAACGAGAAATATAGTAGAGAGGGAAAATGGTGGTCACAAGGTCTCCCGAGGAGATGTAAGGCCCCTCCTGTCAAATTGTATATATATTATGCTTCTACTCGTGGCAATTTAGTGGTTCGCTCGACCCCCAGGTTGGCGCTATTATAGATCTTGCACCCAAAAAATTGCGTCATCTACAGTTTCGATGTATACATCTTGCACCAAAGACTTCTTTGGTATTCAATTCCTCCAAATATTGGAACATGGTCTGCATTTGGACCAGAAGTTATCTATTATGATACATTAATATAAATACAATTTTAATAAATATATTTAAACTTGAACCTGAATTTTTTCGAACTCATCGATTGGTGCTATATCGTCACATCATGAGCTTGACTGACCGCAGTTCCTTTCAAGACTTAGCCAATTATCTCTCTGCAGGGTCGTGCCTTAGGGCTAACAAAATTTTATGCCCCATGTTTTGTGATATGCATGTTGCACACAAGACTTTCGTGATATACATTTTGCACCAAACACTTCCGTCATTTACATTTCGATGCGCTATTATAGATCTTGCACCCAAAACTTGCGTCATCTATAGTTTTGTTGTTCCTTTCAACACTTAACCAATTATATCTCTATGGGGTCGTGCCTTAGCACTAACAAAATTTTGTAACCCATGTTCCGTGATATACATGTTGCACACAACATTTATGTGATATACATTTTGCACCAAACACTTCGGTCATTTACAATTCGACCCCATTTTCCACAATTTACCTTCTAACCTGCTTGACAAGGACTACGTTGCCATGCAACACTTGTTCAATATGGTTTTATGAATGTTTAAATTTGACAAAGTTAAATTTCATTATAGTCACCATAATTTATTAAAAAATAAGGTATGATAAAAACTAATGACTATTTTATACTTGCAAGATTAAAATAAAAAAAAATAAAATTGTGTTTTAAAATGTGTGATTGAAAAAGTAATTAAAAAATTTGTGTTTTAAAAAGTGGGATTGAAAAAGTATTTTTTTTGTTTAATTAAGAGTGGAGGTTAAGTGATAATTTAGGAGTGCAAAATTTTTACTTCATTATTAAATTTATTAATTTGTTTGTAAAATTTATAAATATTATTTAATTGTTCTATATGTGATTTTTTTTAATGTATATTTTTTTTACTAAACTAAAAAAATCATATTTTCACATAATTATATATTAATATTGAAAAATAAAACCATTAATGATTGATTTGCTAAAATTACCATATTAATTGATATAAAAATGTTCTAATATTTTATTAGAATATATTAATTACTTTACTATTGAATATTGGTAGTAGATATAAAAATGTAGTAATATTTTATTAGAATATATTGGTAGTAAATAGAAAAATGCATTTTTTCTTAGAAATTAAATTATAAAATAATATATTTATTTAAAAAATACAAAAAAAATAAAAATCTTTAATGATATAATTATTATATTTAAGATGAAAATTTAATATTAATTATGATATAATTATCATATTTAAGATGAACATTTAATATTTGAATAGGAGTAATAAGAAAATAAATTGATTTTGGTGTTGAGAAATTTCTATTTTTCTTTTATTTATTTTTTATCTTTTTTCTATGATAAATGCCCTATTTTCCAAGTTATAATGATTATGTCTCTTATTTGATATTACGTATGTCCATTATTAAATGTTTTTTTAGTGAATGGTTAAATTTTAGAACGTTAAATTTCATTATAGTAATCACACTTCAAAATGGAAAAAATGTTTTTTAGTGAATGGTTAAATTTCATTATAGTAATCACACTTCAAAATGGAAAAAAAAAATTAATGATAAAAACTTATGACCATTTTATACTCTCATTATAAAAACAAAGATGTTTTTTGTGTTTTAAAAAATTGCAATGAGAATGAGAAAGAAATTGTTTGGTTTTTCTAATTAAGAGTTGCGATTAAGTGACAAATTAGGAGTTAATTTTTTTACTTCATTCCTAAACTGATTATATTGTTCCCATAATTGAGATTTATTTTAAGTAAAATTTGTAAATATCATTTAATTGTTGTACATGTGAATTTTTTGGAATGTATGTTGGACAAAATTAAAGAAATTAGTAGAAACGATTAAGGCCATAATGGTTGCATAAGTATAAGTTTGGAGCATAGTACACATTAGTAATTCCAACAATATAGGTGTGCTTCACACCCCATAGATGTCACAAGACACTATAACTGTGCTTCACACCCTATAGATGTTACAAGAAATCATTTTGTTGTCACTGGGTGAAATGGTGGTCTCTCATGAGGGGTTAGTGGAAATGGAAATATGGAAAAACATCAACATGTTTACTTGGAGGGATATATGAATAGAAAGAAAGAGAGAATGTAGCAAGACGAGAGGGAAAAATAAATTCTCTTAATTGGTGAGAAGAATGATGAGAGTAATACATAGCATTGTCTTTGTGGTGGTATAGACTAGGGTTTTGGTCTAATGTGGAACTACTTCCCATTATGCTAGCTTGTAGGCTTCTAGACCTAGGATTTCTTATAGTCTCATCCTACCAAAAAATATGTTTGAACCAACAAAAGAGTTATGGTTTTGCAACCCTTGATTCAAAGTATTTTGGGGTTAAAATTTATCCATCTCTATGGGAATACTGAATTTAGAAAAATCTTCTTGCCAATAGAAAATAGTGTTTTTTTACATCTTATCAAGAGGATATGGAGGGTAATATATTAATGCCAATAATATTTATACATATTGTGTACTAAAAATTATGTCTTTGATTGAATTCAATGTAGTCTTAATTACCAATTTAAACACTTCATATCAAGTCTTAAATAAGTACATTGATATGGCATCCAAATGTGAATCTTAGTTTGGTTGGTTGTTTCTTACTTTTCTGGGCTCGATGAAATTCATATTTGTCAACTTAATTGATCTAGTTAGATATTGGTGGCCACTCACCTATTCCAACTGGCTCCTCTTGTCCATTTTTAGTTCAACACGTTCTTTTGAATTTCTTTGTAATTGTGGGTTCAACACTTTTGGGGATTTCTAAATCCCTAGACATTGTCTAGGTGGATACTGGTGGCCTCTCACCTAATCCAACTGACTTATTTTGTATGTTTTCATGGAAACATATCTTGTTGTACTTCGAGGGACGTTTTGGAACCCTATACAATGTGTTTTTTTGGCTCGAGACAATCAAATAGTATAAAGAGTCAGAGTTTGATGGCATAATGTGTAGCTCTATGAAATACCTTTCAAACGAGCTATCATGTTCCTAAAACGGAGGTCGTATCCAAAAGTTACGACCCCGAGAAGTTGAGGTACCAACTTACGCATAGGGGCCCACATGAATTTTGGCATCTCACCTCCTAGGGTTAGGTTTTTGGATGTCTAGGGTTTTGGAATTCATGAGTAATATCAAAAAGGCCTATGGAGACTCATTGTAATCATTCTTCTCAAAAGGATGCGCGTAGCAGCCACATCTCTTCTCAGAGATAACTACCACCATTCGAGCAAGTGTTTGAGTTCTGTATTTTTACAATTTTGGCCTATTTCATTTATTCAATTGAAGATATTGTTCACTAGATACCTGTTTTGTTGTTCATATATTTGTGTGCATTGTATTCATTCTATTATTCAGTTTTTTTTTCTCCTAAATCTTGATCAGGGGTATCAAAGCGTTCTTCTCTTCATTTATTTTTCTTCGTGCTTGTCCCCGACAAGATCTGGGTACAAGAAGTTGGGACTCGAACCAATCGAGTCATTGCAATATCGGTCACACCGAGCCTGAAAAAAACCCATGGGGGACAAAAAGAAACATGATGGAGCAAGATATCCTTCTAAAATGTTTCTTGAGGAATCCCTTGCGGGACAAAGGAACTAAATGATGAACAACTTTGTGCAAATCATTTGAAGACTTCCACAAGAAAAGAATCTTCATCAAGCAACCATGCAACCCCCTTCAAGGTACATGTAAATTTTGATATTCCATTATTTGAAGGATTGATAGATGCAAATGTTGTATGATTGAGGCCATGAATGTGGCAACAACCTTCTGCTTACTATGAGCATGGATCATAAAGAAGATGAAATTCCCAATCTGTGAAATGATCTTATTGCATTTCTTAGCAAATATTAAATAAATAGTAGTAGGCGGCGCTACCTCTAGTATCATGTACAATTGTCTACCCAAAGTAATAATAACACTACAGGGTCTAGACTCATACACACCATGATGCTTCCACAAATATGGTTTTCCTAAAATAACATCACAAACTTCAAGGGGATAAATATCACAAAATACCTCATCTTTGAAAGGCTTGATGTCATAGGGTAGATGGCACTGCTAATTCAAGCATCCAATTGATCTGACCCCCGGTGCACATCTACCTAATATACTAGTCTATAGTCACTCGTTGATGGAAAATGATGAAATCATACATCATATCCAAGATCTTATTCAAAAGGGGAACATCAGACCCATATCCTCCCCTTGTGGAAGACCTATTGTACTAGAGTAGAAGAAGAATGGGATGGACACTCTTAATTCATTACATAACCTTAAACAAAATCATGGTCAGGAACCGATACCCAATTCCAAGGGTTGATGACCTTCTTGACCAACTCACGGAAGAAAATTTCTTCATCAATATTGACCTAAAGTCTGGCTACCACTAGGTTCATATGAAATCAACTGATGTATGGAAGATAACCTTCAAATCTAAAGAAGGTACCTTTGAATGGTTGGTCATGCCCTTTGGCTTAACAAAGGCTCCAACCACTTTTAGGAGGTTGATGGAGATGTATTGAGACCCTTAACCAACTCTTTTGTGGTGGTATATTTGGATGACATCCACATCTTCAGAATAACTTGGGGGGAGCACATGCGACATATTCAGTAGGTTTTGAGCCTTTTCGACGACATAAGATATATGCCAACTTGGAAAAATTCTCTTTTCGCATGAACATGGTCCAATACTTGGGATACATTGTTGATGAGCATGGGGTGCCTGTTGATACATCTAAGATCCAATTCATCCATGACTGGCCATCCCCGACCACACTAATTGAGCTTCGGAGCTTCTTGGGACTGGCCATTTCTACCGACTGTTCGTGTTGGGATTCTCCCATATTGCATGGGCCATCAGCTAAGTGAGCAAGAATGGTGGTAGGGAAAATTTCATGTGGGGGAATGTAACATCCCCAAAAATAAATTATTTTCAAGTCTAAAAATGCTTAGGAATTTATTTATGTTTTTGGTAAATTTGAAATAGGAAAATTATTTCCATTTATGGAAATTTCAAATTTCGAATTTAGTTAATTGTAAATTATGACTATGACTGTTGGGAAAAGATCTGATTTGACCCAACTAACTCTTTGAATATGACACTTGTAAGAAACAAATTATTTTATGTTTATTGTTGATGGACAAATGGAACAACCAAGTTGAAAATCAGCTGACCATGACTCCATGAGTGGGGAACATGTTGGAACTACCTCAGGGCTAAATGTTACAAGTGGAAAATCAAGAATTTGGCCATTGGTATCCCCTAAAAATCAGGGATTTGGAAAGTTGCGAAAAATCCCAAGGGGAAAGGATGTAAGCACATTTGGATATATAGCATATGGGAGGAGGCAGGACGCTACCGAGTTTGCTGGGGAATAATTCTCTCTTGTTGTTATGAACACTACTTTCTGAGTGTGAGGAAAGGAGAAGTTGTTGCTAAGTGAAGGACTATTGTTGAGGAGGAGTTTTGGAGTTCTCCCTCATGGATTCATGGTTAGGCTAGGGGTTGAATGGGACAAGTGAATTGGTTGTTCTATTCTAAGGTTGGGAGGAACTAGGTTGTTCCATTTGTCATTCAAAAACTCTTCAGATATGTCTATCCACTATTTCTCTGGTCCAATGTTAATTGAGCTATTAGCTGATAGAATGCATATGTTTAAATCTGGATGATTTGATCTGTTTATTAAAATCTGATGGAATGGGATGAATTGTAGGATGAATTCTTACAGTTTAGTTATAGGCATTGAATAAACTCTCTATGTATATTGGCTGGAAATGGAAATTTAATGATGGGATTTATTAGGAGATACATCTATGTTAAACAATATATCTCTGCATTACTGTTCTGGAAACCCCTACCAGATATGTGGATCATATGCATCTAAGATATTCATTTCTGCCAATGAACTTTAGACTGTGCAAACATTTAAAGAAATTTGGAAAGTAAATTTTGATATATATATATATATATATATATAGTTACATGTACAGACCTATCCCTGTAGGTTATATAAATAGGATTGTTTTAGATGGTAGAAATACAGACAACATAAGTACTAAATGAGAGTTAGAAAATTTCCATATGAGAATATCTATATATATATCTATATATATATGAGTATATATATGGTTACGGTACAGGATGTTGCATAAGTATATTTATACATCAAATTTATTCATACATAATATTTCCAATGCTTGGATATAGAAAATTTCAAACAAAGCTTTGATTGTTAAGACTACGCAATTAAACAAGGTATCGTTCAGCTATTCTCTTGTAAATCACAAAGAGGTTATTTGTTTTAAATTATACAAATTTGTAGTCCAGAGACTACTTAAATAAATCACAGTATTAAAATGGTAGGAAGGACAACTAAACATTCCATTAATAAAGAATTCGAAGATCTGTATATCCATAGACTCAGATACAAATAGTCATAAATAGAATGCCTGGACCGATAACCAACATCACCGAGATCCCTTTTCTGAATCCTTCAAGAGAAAACATTTAATTTGAAACCCGAGTACCTTCTTGAACATGACATGGTTTTGATACATCTTGGTGACCATGTAAGCCTGCAAGAAAGACAAGATGATTTTTTTCTTAGCATCTAATAGAAGCCAAAAAAACCCTAACATTTAAGGTAAATCATGTAAGACAACGAAGGTCTCATCTTACAGGGTAATACTTATCTTGAAATTATCACAAGTATGTTCCCAGTCATAGTCACGGTCCATCGACACGCCGAAAGGGGAGGAGTGAACTTGAAAAGTATGATGGGTACCCTCGCAGCAAAACAGGGTCCCATCATTAGATATAATAACCAACACAGAAAACAAAGGTATATAAAAAATGATTTTGCAACTCTACAGTAGTTCAGACACTGTTTTAAAGTAGAAACAACTAACATCGAACAACATATAATTATTACACATAGTGACCAGTTGAGTCACAAAGAATACACCAAAGTATGATTCTCGTAAGAACGAAATCAATACAGAAATTGTTATGAAAGAATTTAAATCAACACAAAAATATTTATGAAGGAATTTAAAATAACACAAAATACTTAGGTTTTTTCTTCTTCATAAATTAAGGCTGTGGAAATCAAATGCAGAGTTTGCAAATGACCAGATTTGCATAGTGTAGAACGTTTAGACCATAGGCATTGTGCCAACTCAAGAACTATAGACAAATTTACGGGATGTTAATCATGTGTTCACTCAAAGTTTACGGATTGTTGATGAGGACAATTTCTAGTTAAATTACACATAAAGTTAAGAAAAAAATTACTCAAACACCAAAGGAAGAATACCCAATTAGAACTGTTGCTATGATAGAACAATAAACGTTTTCCCTAATTTCCATAATTGACATGAATCATAGTCAAGAAATTCATAGGCCAGGTGTCGAACACTTCTTCTCCAAAACAAAAACATGCCAAGTTACACGGTGAGTGACCCCTGTTATTTTATGGTCACGTTCTGGTATGAGAATGAGTTATGACAGGCATCAAGGGATGTATGTAGAGAATCCAAAAGGATTCGAGAAGTTTAATAGAGGTATAGACCCCATACAATCTTCACAACTGTCAAGTTAATAAAATCGAAGGAAAAATGAATTCAACACTTACACTGCATAAGGGAAGGATCTTCCTTGAATTTAACCTAATCCCAAATCGGGATTTAACACCCAAAAACATTTCCACGAAGAAATTAGGAAAACCACAGAATAGACAACGAATAATACCAAAGAAACAAAGTCTCGAGAAGACTCAGGTAGGACATGCACATCATTACCGGATGGCTTAACTAGATATGATAGAGAACGAACAATTCCAAAATGCAGTATATTCGACAAATTTATTAGCAGAACCGACACCCTCTCCACCTCTGACCTTTCGGTCCAAAGAACAAGCTACGTGATTTTCAAAAATTCTATATCTAGCGCATAGTACCAGGTTTTGTGTGGAAGACAAAACTAATGATTAAGGGAAGAGCCACGGAAAACCCCAAGTGATGTCGAATACAATTCTGACTAGTAAAAAGAAAATTAAAAAAAAAAACTACTACTGAAGTTCAAAACAATACCACGTTCAAGAACTCTGAAGGTAACTGAGAACTTTAGTAATACAGAGAGATGAATATAAATCGTTGAAGAATTCTCACCTTGCAAGGGGTTTCAACCGGTGGTCTCCAAACATTCCTTTCATCATTACTAGTTACCGTTTCATGAATGTTGGCCGCTACACTGATCCAAATAGTAACAGAGGAAGTCTCACAGGGATTTTCATAAACACAGGGACAAAAATGAATGAACCAAAACTATAGTAAACCCTCCAGCGAGCCTAGTAATGGTGATGGGTAGAAAAATGCATCGGGGCCATGTGAACCATGCGAGGTGGAAAGAGCGTAGTGGGCATGGAGGCTGAGTGCTAGCCCAAGGAGTACGCTACAGGGTATTGTTTTAATGGCATAGGCATAGTCATTAAAACCAGAAAACATTACCCTACCACCTTATTTATTTGCATAGTTATGGTGAAGTATGGGTATAGAATAGTTAGGGTTTAGAAGGTGCACCAACTCTATTTTGGTCAGACATTAACTCTTACCTATAGACTCGTAAACACATAGGCCAAGTTAGTTACCTTTTGGTCGTTCTACAATAACAATTACCCGTGTTCTAGACACAACCACCCCAAATTGATGAACACAGGTGTAAAATACTAATAGTTGTAAAAACCAAATGATAAAGATTGCTAAAGGGTAACAAAATTATGCTATGGGGTTGCACGAATAGGATAGTGGTCCTATAGTTTATAAACACTTTGTGCCAATAAAATGAAAGACCAAGGTGGATACATCCCTTAGGTAGTATATTACACCTTCACTCTTGTGAAAGGTAGATTTAACATGGTCATAATAAATATATAAACCTAGTTATATATGTAACTCATATCCATGTCAAGAAGCGGTAAGTTTTAGCCATGAATGACAAGGAAGTGGTGGAACCTTTTTGTCATAAATTTTATGATTAATTGAAGGTTTTTCCTCCTTTAGACAAATGATAAATTCCGATGACCCTAAACAATTTTTTCTTTTTGTGTAAAATTTGAGAAACATTACATATAGTTTAAGAGAAAAGGTTATAACACTTGGACCTTAAACAAGGCCAAAAAATTTACTTAAGTACATAATTTATGTTTATGAAAAAAATAAAAAAAAAACTAACAAAAAAATTACTGTTACAAACAAAAAACCACTTTTTTTGTTGTTGTGAGCATGGTAGCCTAGAACGAAGTAGAGATTAGACTCAAGGAGAATATTGAGAAAAGACCTCCTAAAGAACAGAGGCAGAGCAGTGACGAAAGTTCACCTACTAAAGTTCTGGAAACTATGAGAAATCTCATTGTGGAACTGCAAATTTTCAAAGCAGACAATGAAAAACTGAAAAAAGCACAACAAGAACAATAGGAAATCAATGAAGTTCTGCTACAAAGCATAGTGACAAAGAAAATAAAAAAGGACTATAAGCAGGACGAATAGGTCAGTAAAAGGGCCTCCAAGAATTCTATTCCTGAAGAAGAAAAAGAGGACAACTCTTCTAAAGGTACACCTTCTGCAGAAGATAAAACAAAAACATGAAGAAAAGGGAAACAGGTGGACCATCTTGAGGGAGAGTTTAAGAAAATCAAACTGTCTACCTTTGACGGGGAATCTAGAAAAGGGGAGGAAGATGAGGCAAGGTTATTATACATACATAAGTATTTCTAGATATACAACTATTCCAGCAATATGAAGGTCATAATGGCCATCTATAATCTGAAAGGAAAAACTAGCATATGGTGGCAGGACCTGAAGTTAGCTAAGGGCCTAAAGAAAAAACAGATGGAATGGTCAGATTTTAAAAAATACTTTAAGAAACAGTACCTATATGAAAGTTACTATGAAATAAAAAACAAAGAATTTTATGAGCTATGACTCGTTCAAGTGGATATGGAGGATATGATAAACAAATTCCTAGAATTACTAAGGTTCGTGCCTTATATTCGGGAGAACAAAGTGAAAATCCAACTTTTCATAAGTTGTTTACAACATTCCTATAAGGACATAATCGAATTCGATAACACCAAGTCCTTGAGTGAATTTTTTAGGAAATCCTGAATGTTCTATGACCAATACAAATAGCGGTCGTAATTTCCCAAGGCTTGGAAAGACAAGAAACAAGACTGAATAAACCAGCGGAAGAAGGGATATCAGCCAACCCCTTTTTGGAGTGCAGCAAAGAGTTTTCGAAGGAAAGATTTTCACTCCAACAACCAGAACACCCAAGGAGGTGGTAAACTAGTAAATTTGGGAACAAAGAATTTTGGGGACAACCCCCATGAACCGTTAAAATGTTGGGAATGTGGAGAACCTCATCTAAGGAAGAACTGTCCACGTTTGACTTCATCCTCCAGGACTATGGTTCACAACCTACATGAAGCCTCTACATTGGGAGATGTAGGCAGAAGCTTACATCGGATCAATGCAGTCGTTGATGGCCGACAAGCTGACCACCAGTCCACTATAGTGGAAATTGAAGGTAAGATTAACAATACTCGTGTTTCTATTTTAATTGATCCTAGAGATATGTTAAGTTATATCGGTCTTGGTGTAGTGGATTTAAATAAACTTAAAAGAACAAAACATGCAAAATCCTGGCTAGTAGAACTTGCAATAGGGACAAAATGAAATATATCTAATTTTATTTCTGACTGTGAGTTCATCTTAGGCCGTCAAAACATAAAGACATATCTGAACATTCTACCATTAGGGTCTTATGACATAATTATTGGAATGGATTGGCTAGAAAGACATAAAGCAGTTTTAGACTACTATGAAAAATCTCTCAAGTATAAAGATGAAAATGACACTATTAGAACAATACAAGGTATACAAAAACCAGTCTCAATTAGGTAGATTTCAGCTATGCAATTTAAGAAGTGCATGAGAAAGGGTTGTCAGATTTATGCCATCCAAGTGATAAATCTATTGGAAAAAGAAAATAAACCTATCTTGTAGGATTTTGTCGTCTTACATGATTTCAGAGATGTGTTTGTTGATGAGATACCTGAATTACCCCCAAGGAGAGAGATAAAAATTTCTATCGACCTACTTCCTGGTTCAACCCCTATATCTAAAGCACCCTACCGAATGATTTTACCAGAATTAATAGAATCAAAAATTCAACTACAAGCATTATTGGACAAAGAATATATCAGACCAAGTGTTTCACCATGGAGAGCACGAGTCCTTTTTGTTAAAAAGAAAGACATAACTATGATATTATGCATCAATTACAAACAATTAAACAAAATGACTGTTAAAAACAAGTACCCCTTACCTAGGATCAATGATCTGTTTGATCAAGTAGGTGGGGCAAATATTTTTTCTAAATTGGACTTAAGATCAGGTTATCACCAGGTTAGAATAAAAGATGAGTACATAAGTAAAACAACATTCAAAATGAGATATGGACATTACGAATTTGTTGTTATACCGTTTGGAATCACTAATGCGCCAACCACATTTATGTTTTTAATGAACAGTATTTTCAGTCAGTACTTGTACAAGTTTGTTTTGGTATTTATTGAAGATATCCTAGTATATTCTAAAAAAAAAATAAGAACACAAAGAACACCTAAGGATAGTTCTGCAAGCCTTAAGAAAACACAAAATGTATGCTAAATTCGATAAGTGTGAATTCAATTAGAGGAAAATATAGTACCTAGGACACGTAATATCAAAAGAAGGTTGATCCTGAAAAAATAAGAGCCATCATGGAATGGTTAATCCCTAAGGATGTAGCAGACATCCAGTCATTCATGGGAATCACCGGATATTACTGTAGATTTATAGAAGGGTTTTCCAAGATTGCATACCCTATCACATCATTACAAAAGAAGGGAACCAAGTTTAACTCGTCATAGAAATGTTAGGATAGTTTTAACAAGTTAAAATAATTGTTAACAACCGCACCCATTTTAAAGGTAGCAGACCCGGAAAAAGACTTCATAGTCATTGTGGCTGCAAGTAAAGAAGGTCTGGGTGGTGTCCTAACTCAGGAAGGGCACGCTATTTGTTATGAGTCTCAAAAAATGAAAGAGAACGAATGAAACTACGTCACTCATGACTTAGAGTTGGCAGTTATAATACAAGCCTTAAAGATGTGGCGACACTATATAATGGGAAGAAAATTTATGTTATTGATTGATAACAGCGGTGTAAAATTTTTTTTTAGTCAACTAGACCTTAATGAAAGGAAAGCAAGATGTCTGGCCTTCTTCAGCGAATTTGACTTTGAGGTAAGACACATCAAGGGTAAGGAAAACAAGGTGGCTAATGCTTTAAGTAGAAGATTTCATGGGTTATTTGAAATAAACATTAGCAGGGTAGAAAGCGATCTTGAGAAGAGGATAAAGGCTCAAGGTAATAACGATGAATATTACAAAAAAACATTGACAGATTTACAAAATAATACAGAAAATTCAGACAAAACAGATCAAATTTTGGACAGAAATGGTCTACTCCAATTTAAAAACTAAATATACATACCAAATTTGGCGGAATTAAAGTTAACAATTTTGGACGAAGTACACAAGAAACCATATTCTGGTCATCCGGGATACAAGAAAATGGTAACATCACTAAGGAAGTTATTTTATTGGCCTAATATGAAGGGAGACAAAATGGAATACTTATCCAAGTGTTAAGATTGTCAGCAGGTGAAAGTCGAACACCAGCATCCAACCGGCCTGTTGCAGCCCTTACCTATGCCAAATAGAAATGGGAGACTATATCGCTAGACTTTATTATAGGTTTGCCTAGAACTCAAAAACAGAATGACTCAATTATGGTGGTAATCGATAAGATTAGTAAGTATGCACACTTTATTCCTGTAAAGTCTACTTTTAAAGATATTAACATCGTTGAAATATTCATGAAAGAAATTTTTAGACTGCATGGCATTCCTAAAATGGTGATTTGGGATAGAGACGTAAAATTTACATCTCCTTTTTGGAAAGAATTGTTTGCAGGGTTAAATACTAACTTGAATTTCAACACAAGTTACCATCCACAAACGGATGGGCAGACTAAACAGAAAACACAAATCATGGAAGATATGCTACACATGTACGTAAGGACAAAACCAAGCAAGTAAGAAGACTACCTAAAATTGGTGGAATTTGTGTACAACAATGGTTACCAAACATCGGCTAAGATGAGCCCCTTCGAGGTACTATATGACAAAAAGTGTACGACTCCGATTAGCTGGGATAACCCAGTTGACAGACTCATGGTGGGACCAGAAATGCTCCAGGAAATGGAGAGTACGGTAAAAAAAGTACAACAAAATTTAAAAGAGGCTTAGGACAGATAGAAAAGTTACGTGGACGTAAAAACAAGACACTTGGAATTTCAAGTGGGAGACCACGTCTATTTAAAATTCAAAGCCCAAAGAAGTTCACTAAAGCTAGGGAACTGTGCCAAGTTGGTAGCCAGGTTTTGTGGCCCTTTTGAGATCTTAGCTCGAATTGGACCGGTAGAATACCAATTTGTAGTCCCTGCCAATCTAAAAATTCATAATGTATTTCATGTTGCTTTGTTAAAGAATTATGTGAATGATCCTACTCATATGATCAATTGGAGCTTGGTGCAGGTGGAACCAGAAGGAGAGTTCCAAGTGGAACCTCTACGCATTCTGGACAGGGGAGAAATAACACTATGGAACATAGTCATCGCCCAGGTAAAAGTGCAATGGAAACACTTTAGTCCTTAGGAGGCCAATTGGCAGTTGGAGGGAGATTTGTAGAAATCTCATCCAATCATGTTCTGATAAAGGGACGAACACTGAGGACAGTGTTTTATATAAGGGGGAAAGGATGTAACATCCCCAAAAATAAATTATTTTTAAGTCTGAAAATGCTTAGGAATTTATTTCCGTTTTTGGTAAATTCAAAATTGGAAAATTATTGCCATTTATGGAAATTTCAAATTTCAATTTAGTTAATTGTAAATTTTGATTATGACTGTTGGTAAAATATCTAATTTGACCCAACTAACTCTTTGAATATGACCCTTGTAAGAAACAAATAACTTTATATTTACTGTTGATGGAAAAATGGAACAACCAAGTTGAAACTCAACTGACCATGACTCCATGAGTGGGGAACATGTTGGAACTACCTTAGGGATGAATTTTACAAGTGGAAAATCAATAATTTGGCCATTGGCAGACCCTGAAAATCAGGGATTTTGAAACCTACGAAAATTCCCAAGGGGAAAATACCTCGTCACAATTGCTTTTGGATATATAGCATATGGGAGGAGGCAGGACACTGCCGAGTATGCTGGGGAATAATTATATCTTGTTGTTATGAACACTTATTTCTGAGTGTGAGGCAAGGATAAGTTGTTGGAAACTGAAGGACTATTTTTGAGGAGGAGTTCTGGAGTTCTCCCTCATAGATTCATGGTTAGGCTAGGGGGTGAACGGGACAAGTGAATTGGTTGTTTTGTTCTAAGTTTGGGAGGATCTGGGTTGTTCCATTTGTCTTTCGACAACTCTTCAGATATGACTATACACTCTTTTCTAGTCCAATGTTAGTTGAGTTATTAGTTGATAGAATGCATCTGTTTAAATCTGGATGATTTGATCTGTTTATTAAAATATGATGGAATGGGATGAATTGTAGGATGAACTCTTATAGTTTAATTATAGGAATTGAATAAACTCTCTGTGTATCTTGGCTAGAACTGGAAATTTAATTATGAGATTTATTAGGAGATACATCTATGTTAAACAATATATGTCTGCATTACTGTTCTGGAAACCCCTACCAGATATGTGGATCATATGCATATAAGATATTCAGTTCTGCGAGTGAACTTTAGACTATATATATATATATATATATATATATATATATATATATATATATTTATATATTTACATGTATAGACTTATCTCTGTAGGTTATATGAATAGGATTGTTTTAGACAATAGAAATACAAACAACATAAGTACCANTATATATATATATATATATATATATATATATATATATATATATATATATATATATATATAGATAGATAGATAGATAGATAGATAGATAGATAGATAGATAGATATATAGATAGATAGATAGATAGATATAGATATAGATATAGATATAGTTACGGTACAAGATGTTGAATAAGTCTATTTCTACATCAAATTTATTCATACATAAGATTCCAATGCTTGGATACAAAAGATTTCGAAAAAAACTTTCATTGTGAAGACTACGCAATTAAACAAGGTATTGTTCAACTATTATCTTGTAAATCAAAAAGAGGCTATCTTTTTTAAATTATACAAATTCATAGTGCAAAGACTACTTAAATAAATCACAGTGTTGGAATGGAAAGAAGGAAAACTAAACATTCCATTAATAAAGAATTCGAAGATCTGTATATCCATAAACTCAGATCCAAACAGTCATAAATAGAATGCCTGGAGTGATAACCAACATCATCGGGATCCCTTCTCTGAATCCTTCAAGAGAAAACATTTAATTTGAAACCCGAGTACCTTCTTGAACAAGACGCGGTTCTGATCCATCGTGGCGACCATGTAAGCCTGTAAGAAAGAAGAGACAATTTTGTTCTTAGCATCAAATAGAATCCAAACAAACTCTAACATTTAAGTTAAATCATATAAGACAATTAAGTTCTCATATTACAGAGTAATACTTATCTTTAAATTATCACAGGTATGCTCCCATTCATAGTCATGATCCATCGACACACCGAAAGGAGAGGAGTGAACTTGAAAATTCAGATAGGTACCCTCGCAGTAAAACAGGGTCCCATCATTAGATATAATTTAACCAACACAGAAAAGAAAGGTATACCAAAAATGATTTCACAACTGTATAGTAGTTTAGACACTATTTCAAAGTAGAAACAATTAACATCGAACAAAGTATAATTATTACACAGAGTGACCAGTCGAGTCACAAAGAATACACCAAAGTATGATTCTCATAAGAACGAAGTCAATACATAAATTGTTATGAAAGAATTTAAATCAATACACAAATATTTATGAAGGAATTTAAAATAACACAAAATACTTAGGTTTTGTCTTCTTCATAAATTAAGGTTGTGGAAAGCAAATACAGAGTTTGCAAATGACCAGATTTGCATAGTGTAGAACGTTTAGACCAAAGGAATTTTTCCAACTCAAAAACTATAGACAAAATTACAAAATGTTAATCCTCTATTCGCTCAAAGTTTACGGATTGTTGATGAGGACGGTTTTCAATTAAATTACACATAGAGTTAAGAAAACATAATTAAATTAAGAAAAACAGTACTCAAACACCACATGAAGAATACCCAATCAGAAATGATGATTTGATTGAACAGTAAACGTTTTCCCTAATTTCCATAGTTGAAATGAACCATAGTCAAGAAAGTCACAGGCCACGTGTCGAACACTTCTTCTCAAAAATGAAAACATGTTGAGTTACACGATGAGTGAACCCTGTTATTTTATGGTCACGTTCTGGTATGAGAATGATTTATGATAGGCATCGAGGGATGTATGTAGATAATCCAAAAGGATTTAAGAAGTTTAATAGAGGTATAGACCCCATACAGTCTTCACGGTTGTCAAGTTAATAAATTAGAACTAAAAATGAATTCAACACTTACACTGCATAAGGGAAGGATCTTCCTCGGATTTAACCTAATCCCAAATCGAGATTTAACACCCAAAAAATTTTCCATGAAGAAAGTAAGCAAACCACTGAATAGACGGTGAATCATACCAAAGAAACAAAGTATCGGGAAGACTCAGGTAGGAAATGCACATCATTAACGAATGTCTTAACCACATATGACAGAGAACGAACAAGTCCAAAATGTAGTATATTCGACAAATGTATTAGCAGAACCAACACCCTCTCCACCTTTGACCTTTCGGTCCAGAGAACGGGCTATGGGATTTTCACAAATGTTATATCTAGCGTAGAGTAACAGGGTTTGGGTGGAAGATGAAACTAAGGATTAAGGGTAGAGCCACGGAAAACCCTAAGTGATGTTGAATACACTTCTGATAGGTAAAAAGAAAATTAAAAAAAAAAACCTACGACTGAAGTTCAAAAGAATACCACGTTTAGGAACTTTGAAGTTAATCGGGCACTTTAGTAATACAGAGAGCTTTATAACCATCGTCAAAGAATGCTCACCTTGCAAGGGGTTTCAACTAGTGTTCTCCAAACATTCCTTTCTTCATTACGAGTTCCAGTTTCACGAATGTTGGTCACTACATTGAGCCGAAAAGTAACAGAGGAAGTCTCATAGGGATTTGCATAAACGCAGGGGCATAAATGAATGAACCAAAATGATAGTAAACCCTCCAACGAGCCTAGTAATGGTGATGGGTAGAAAATTGTGCTGGGTTCATGTGAGCCATGCGAGGTGGAAAGAGCGTAGTGGGAACGGAGACTGAGCACTAGTCCAAGGAGTACGCTATAGGGTATTGATTTAATGTCATAGGTATGGTCATTAAAACCAAACAACATTACCCTGTCACCTTATTTATTTCCATATTTATGGTGAAGTATGTCAGTGTTTCATGTTAACCTGCACAGGAGATCTAGCTAAATCAAGTACAAACAAAGCTTATCAAGAAAGGAAGAGAGATTCAATATGGAAGAATGAGAAAATATATTCACAATACTCCAATGATCTGATGATTGATACATAGATCATGATCAATATGATACAATGAATGGGTGGAATACACTCATATATAGGGAGAAAATTTCCATAATTAAGAAAAGCAATCAAGCAGTTATCTTTCCTTAGGAATGCATGCATGCATAATAGTGATGGTAAAAAGAGAAAGTCTAAAATAGAACTAGTCAGTTAACTCCCACTGAACTAGTATGTTGAAAATAAAAATTTCTCCAACACCCCCCCTGAACATCACTATGGAGTAACAAATGAGTCCTGACTACTAGGCCATTTTAGGTACTCATGTACGATGCAACTAATGAACAATGAATAAAAGTGAGGAAAGAGGGAAAACCACGTGGGAACAAAACCCCCCCTCAAAAGATAATGTATCAAAAGAAGAAAATGACAATTGCTAGGCAACTGTGTTATTCACTGCAAGACGATCCTGCAAAGTCTGAAACTTATGCTCATTGAAATTCTTCGTGAAGATATAGAAATCTTTATGGATCTGATGAAGTCCTTAGGAAACCTGTCTAGCTTTGTACCTTTTGATCCTGTGGACCCATCTACACCTGAAAATAATCCTTTTTGATGGAAGTGGAACCAAATGCCAAGTCTGGTTCTATAGGAGTGAGTCATACTCCTTCAACATGGCTACTTTACATAATGGATTTCCCACAAACCTATTGTAGTTTTGTGGATCAGTAGATTGAACCATATATCAATGCTTGGGCATCACAGGTTCTGAAGCTAAAAGTACATGAGAAGGCTCCTCATGCTGAGATTGTGTAATGCTCAAATCCAATGGATTCCCTACAAGGTTGTCTGCTGCATGAAGTGTGGTATGTGCCTTCTTGGTCATCTTCTAAAGCTTCGATGCTAGATTCTTATCTGGATATACTACCTGCTTATTTCCATGTATAGAATATGAGTGCATGGAATCATCTCTGATGTCTGAAACTGATGGAAGAAAAAGAGTATATGCATGTTGTAATGGAGGTGCATGCAATGTAGTCTCCTTATGTGTAAGTAGAATAAAGGAGTCATCGTCAGAAAACTTAGTGAATTTATACAACCTTGACTTGTGATCCACGCCACCAATTGCAATAATGGAATTGTCATGCATGTCATTTACTGAAACTGAATCTTATGTAAATTCAACCTTTTTACTTTTCTGAGTGATCTGATAAACTAATAGAATATTCATAGAAAGATTTGGAACATGTAGAACATTCTCAAAACTGCCATTGTGGAGTTCCACTCTCCCTTCTCCTGCTACTACTACTCGAGTATCATCCCCCATGAGAATAGGGGGTCTTGAGCATGGACTCAAAGAAGAGAAAACTTCCTCTTTCGCTGCCATATGATGGGATGCACCAGAATCTATAATCCATGAATCAAATGAGGAATTAATTGTAACCAGAGCATGATGATCACCTTTCTTAAGAGTAGGGTCTTCTTCCTTCTGCTTCGTGACTCCCTCTGGAATGAAGTTTCCAAGGTTGTTATGTTGAAGTGTCTGTGCCATAAGATCGATATGTTTCTTCATGCATGCAGATTCTTCATGATTTAGTTTATTGCAGTAAGTGCACTGCTTTCCCTTCTTGTTCTTCTTCTTGGACTATGAAGAGTCTCTGGAACCTGAAGAATCGATGAAGGGTTTGGAATATCCCTCCTTCTCGTTCTGTTTGGATGACCCTTTTCCATCATGCATGGTGAGTGCATGTGCTTTGGGATATTTCATGAGGCCCATCTATATGAGTTTTGTCTGCTCTTGTGTAAGAGACTTAATGAACTGAGAAAACGTAGGAATTTTCCAATTTGTTCATTAAGTCTCCAATGGTTGTGTAAAAGACTGTATATGTCTCCAATTTCCATTCTGGTCCTAGCTTGGCCAAGATTGTTAGAATAAGTAGATTCTCTTGTCTAGACTTATCAATACCACATTCACCCAAGATTAATAGAAAAGATTTAAATTTAGTAAAAAAATCTTGTATATTATCAAAACTTTTAGGGTCTAAGGTATTCAACTCTACCTCAAGCATATGATCTCGCATCTCATCCTACTTTCCAAAGAGTCCTTCCAAGGTGGTCCAGATCTCGTTTGGAGTCTTGCATGTGGCAACATGAAACTACAAATCAGTGGAGATTAACTCAAGAAGTAGTCATGTGGCCTCATCCTTACAGTTCGCCCATCTCATCTTCTCAATCGCTAATGTAGGTTATGTTTCTGTCGCCATCGTCAAATTATATAGTCCTTTTCTTTTGAGTTGGATTGTTGCCTTGGGCTTTCAATCAAAATAATTGTATGGTGTGAGGATTACCACCAAGTTTAACTGTATAATAGTTGTCATATCCATCTCTCCCACTATTTCTAAGAACCACTAAAATTTTACTCTCAATCTGCAAGTGAAAAAATAAGAAATCATGACAGAAATGACACTTTAAGTGAAAAATTGTATCAGTTTCAAGAGATGATATTGCGACTTAATTTATGAGAAAACAGTGAGGAATCTCTCCAAACGGTTGAAAATCCATTTCCAAAATGGGCCTATTTACTTTCCACATGGGTCATTTCCTCCAAAATGTAATATTTTGGGAGAAATGAATGTAGAAATGTACAGCCACAGATTCGTATCAGTTTCAGAGGGCTATCTTGCATCTTACTTTTTGGGAAAATGGTGAAGAATCTTGCCAAACGGTTGAAAAACCAATTCCAAAATGGGTCGATTTACGTTCATAGGGAATCATTTCCTAAAAAACGTAATATTTTGGGAGGAATAACTGCTGAAAGGTATGACCATGGATTTAGATTGTTGAAACCCTGATTTTATTTATTCTTTGGCTTGTCTGGCTTTCTCCAAGCAACATAGCTCTGATACCATGTCAGTGTTTCATGGAAACCTGCACAAGATATCTAGCTAAAGAAAGTAAAAACAAATCTTATCAAGAAAGTAAGAGAGATTCAATATGGAAGAATGCGAAAATATATTCACAATACTCCAATGAGATGATGATTGATACATAGATCATGATCGATATGATACAATGAATGAGTGGAATACACTCATATATAGGGAAAAACATTCCATAATTAAGAAAAGAAATCAAGCAGTTAGCTTTCCATAGGAATGTATGCATGCATAATAGTGATGGTAAAAATAGAAAGTCTAAAATAGAACTAGTTAGTTAACTCCCACTAAACTAGTGTGTCGAAAATATAAATATCTCCAACAAAGTATGAGTATAGACCAGTTAGGGTTTAGAATGCACACCAACTCTTTTCTAGTTAGATGTTAACTCTTACCTATAGTCTCGTAAACACATAGACCAAGTTATTTACCTTGTGGTCATTTGACAGTAATAGTTACCCTCGTGCTAGACACAACCACCCCAAATTAATGAAGATGGGTGTAAAATACTCATACCTATAAAAACCAAATGATAAAGATTGTTAAAGGGTAACACAATTATGCTATGGGGTTGCACAAATAGGATAGTGGTCCTATAGTTTATAAACACTTTGTGCCAATAAAATGAAATACCAAGGTGGATATATGCCTTAGGTAGTAGATTACACCTTCACTCTTGTGAAAGGTAGAATTAACATTGCCATAATAAATATATACACCTAGTTATATATGTAACTCACATCCATGTCAAGAAGCGATAAGTTTTAGCCATGAATGCCAAGGAAGTGGTGGAAAATTTTTGTCATAAAATTTATGATTAGTTGAAGGTTTTTCCTCCTTTAGACAAATGATAAATTCAGATGACCCTAAACAAAAAAAAAATGTGTAAAATTTGGGAAACATTACACAGAAGGAACAACAACGAGCATTCGATGATCTGAAGTATCGCTTGTGCTCAGCTCCAATACTCTTGTTTCTCGATCTGCACCAACCTCTCGAGATTGAGACTGATTCATCTAACTATGTGGTAGGCTGATTTCTCACTCAACACGGTCATCTAATGGCATACCATAGTGAGACACTCTCAAATATTGTCCATAAAAACCCCACCTATGACAAGGAAATGTATTACATTGTACAAGCCTATCATCAATGGAAACATTACATTCTGGGAAAGGAGACGATCATCCACACTGATCATAATCCTCTGCAGTTCATACAAACACATGGGAAATTACAAAACGACCGCCATCATAAGTTGTCCACCTACCTGCAACAGTTCCATCTCAACATCAAGTATAAGACATGGATCTTAAATTGTTTCGTTGACTACCTCAATTGACCTCTCGTGGCTACACTCACCACTATGCTCCATTCCTATGTACATGAGGCATATGAGTCACCCCAACTTTATCAGCAAGATTCAGACTTCGCCACCACCTATCATCTCTTGAGTATAGGTGTGACTATCACCGATTTTCACATTTAGGAAAAAATATTATGCCATCTGGGCCATCTCTGTGTTCCTACAAGAGAGAGTGTAAAGTTGAATTGGGAATCCCACTACTGTCAGATGGTAGGACATTTTGGCATGGAGAAAACTGTGGTCGTTCTTTAGAAACATTTTTATTGGCCAAAAATTCGACAGGATGTCAACAAGTATATCATATCTTCCACTTCATGTGGCATTTCCAAGCCAACCACCTAGAATAAAGGATTATACAACCATATTCCTACTCCTAAGAATCCTTGGGAATCCATCTCAATGGATTACATGTCTGGCCTTACGTCCACCAAACAAGGAAATGAATGTGTATTTGTGGTTGTTGATTTGTTTTCGATGATGGCCATCCTCACAGCCTACAAGAAGAATATCACAGTGACAGATACTGCCAAGATCTTCTTCGAACGAGTGTGGGTCCATTTTGGGATCCCACAGACAATCATCTCCGACTGGGACAATAGGTTCCTCATCACATTTTTGTGAAGTCTTTGGTCACTGTTGGACACCAATCTCACTAAATCCACTACTTTCCACCCCCAAATAGATGATGAAACAAAGCTTGTCAATCTGATAATTTGTTAAGCCCTAAATAGTGTATCATTACCCCTTAATTATGACATATTATATTAGTAATGTTATTTTATTTATGTCGGATTTAGTCCATTAGTTGTAATTATACCTCCTAGTCTCCTATATATACCAAGGCGACATTTTCATTTTGAATCATTTTGTAATTGTACATTTATGTGGGAATAAGGAGGTTTCCCCCTTGAAGAGGATTAGTATCTGAGTTTCTCTCTTTTGTAAGGCATTGAATACTTATTCTGAGGTTTTTCTATGCTATATTGATATTTGGTTCTTAACATATGGTATCAGAGCTCAAGGTCTTAGGGTTTCGCTGCTACATCTGAGACACCTTGGAGTTTTCACTATAACTTGTTTTCTACAATATTTCACAAGGAATGGCTTGGAGGATATTTAGTATATAAATCAAGGTACGTTGGGTTAAAATTTCCACTCCTGAGGCCTTATAATTTCGGAGATACAACCTGTGCAAGATAGGGTTCTGGAATCATCCTGAACTAAGTCATTGCGGAATTTTCGCGATAATTTTTTTTCAGTAATGTTAAAAACCCTGAACTCCGGAGGCTATGCACAAAAATTAGTAAGGTATCTTTCTTACAAATTTTAGTTTCTGGGTCATCTTAAATTTGTAGATACACCCTGTGGAAGATAGTGTATTTGACTAGTCCTATTTACTAGTATCAAGAAGGTTTTCTAGGTAAAACAATCATAACTTATTCCTAGAGTATCCAAATTAAGTGAGACCAGTTTCATTGGATAATGGACAATTTGTAGTATTTCTGGTACGCGTTTCAGAATTTAATATCATTTATTTTGTGTGGGACATGCTATACAAGTGAGATCTCCTGGAAAGGCCAAAAATCAACAATTTGTGGGGAAGTTATCGTAAATTCCACTTGGCACATCAAATTTTGATCAGACCTCTGGAATTGCAGAGAACAAATATCATAGAACTAAAAAAAAGAAATTTTCATACCCAGAAGGGCGGAAACTTGGGAGATACAACAGAAGAAATATTTTCTAGTAGAACCACCTCAAAATCAAGGTTCAAAAGTGATAATTGGCCGACATGCCACCCAAAAAGGGAACTTCTACACCAAATAAGCCTCCAAAAAATCCTAATTAGACTCTTGATTAAGGTGAAGAAATGCGTAGGGACATAAATGATTTACAAAAGAAGATAGTAACAAAAGATGAACTGTAAGAGATGGAAGCTAAGTTGGAGGCAATACATACTAAGATGGATGGTTTAAAAGAGGAGATCAAGATTGAAACATTTCGTAATAGAGAGGACACCTAAAAGTGAAAATGTATCCCATGAAACTCATGATGAGGATGCAAGGAAGGTGAATCAAGAATGGAGAAACTCTAACTTTGGTTTGAAGACCAACCACATTCCTAAGATCGATATGAGAAAGTTTGATGACAAGGACCCTATCACATGGATACTTCAGATGGAGCAATTCTTTGATCTACATAATGTTCCACATACACAAAAGGTACGGATTGCTTCTTTATATTTAGAACCCAATCAATTTGTATGGTATATATGGCTTTGTTCTCATAAATCACTCATCACTTGGACAATTTTCGTGGAAGAAATGATAACACACTATGAGGATACAAGGAGCAATACCTTCTTTAGCCAATTGATAAATCTCAAGCAAACGGGTTCAGTTATAGAGCACATTATGAAATTCCAATGATTGAATATAAAGGTAACAAATATTCCAGATGAGCACTTGATTGATGTATTCATAGGAACTTTAAGAGATAACATTCAACATGAGGTTCGCCTTTGGGAACCCAAATCATTGGAGAATGCATTTATGGTGGCAAGAAATGTTGAAAGTAAAAATAGGGCTATGGCTACTAGAAGGAGCGATCCTAACATCTATAGAGAGAATAATGCTCCTTCTAAAACACCTCAACAATTGGAGGAAAGAAAAGAAAAAGGTTTATGCTTTAATTGTGATAGCAAGTACAGTAAGGGACATAAGTGTGGTGAGAAGAAATTATTCTACATAGATTGTGAAGAGGAAGAAGAATAAGAACATGAACAAGAACCATCTCAAGATGAAAACGTAGAATCAATTTCGTCTAAAGAGTTGACTTCCATGATATTGTGTAATGCATTGGCTGGAACTAGCACTCCTCAAACCCTCAAGATCGAAGGATATATCAAAAAGAAAAAGGTAATAGTCCTAATTGATTCTGGCAGTGCTCATAATTTCATTCACTATAAATTAGCCAAAGATCTCAATTGCTTTGTATATCCAACACCAGAGTTTCAAGTAATGATTGCAAATGGAGGAACTATCAATTGCTCAGGTAATTGCAATAAGATCAATCTTACTATGGGGGAATATGTACTGAATAGTCCAATGATTTCTATACCCATGGGTGGTGCTGATGTCGTACTAGGAATCCAATGGTTACAATCATTAGGAACAATGACTTTTAATTTTCAAGAACTTTTCATGAAATTTTCATTCGAAGGAAAAGAAATTGAGCTAAGAGGTATCACAGGGAAACCCGATAAGGTGATAAGATCTAATGGCATGAAAAAATTATTGAAAAAGGGGAATAAAGGTGTTATTGCACAACTATTCTCACTAGATGTTCAAACATCTAAGCCATCTATTCCTCTAGATCTCCAAGGGATCATTGATAAGCATTCCAAATTATTTGAAGATATTCCCAAAGGACTTCCACCCACTCGAAATCATGATCATGATATCCACCTAATTCTTGGAAGTGTTCCTCCTAACATCAGGCCATATAGATACCCTTATTCCCAGAAGAGTGAAATTGAGCGCATGGTTGAAGAAATGTTAGAGGTTGGAATTATTATACCTAGCCAAAGTTCTTACTCTGCACCGGTGGTAATGGTATTCAAGAAAGATGGCTCATGGCGTATGTGTCCAGATTATAGAGAGCTCAAAAAGATCACTATTAAAGAAAAGTTTCCCATTCTTATCATTGATGAATTGTTAGATGAAATACATGGATCAATCTATTTCACAAAGTTGGATCTTCGTTCAGGGTATCATCAGATTAGAATGAAGGAAGAACATATCCCAAAAAAAACATTTTGAACTCATGAAGGCCATTATGAATTTTTGGCCATGCCTTTTGCCCTTACAAATGCACCTTCCACATTCCAAGGGTTGATGAATTCCATTTTCAAGCCCTTCCTTCGAAAATTGGTGTTAGTATATTTTGATGATATCCTAATCTATATCATGTCTTGGGAGGATCATGTGCGACATGTTAACAAGGTGCTACAACTACTAAAGGAGAAACAACTATATGCAAAACCATCCAAATGTTTCTTTGGAGTGAAGGAGGTAGAGTATTTGGGTCATATTTTATCTCATGAAGGTGTCAAGGTAGACCCTAACAAGATTAAGGCCATGATGGACTAGCCGATTCCAAAAACATTGAAAAATCTTAGAGGATTTATGGGTTTGACAGGTTACTACTGCAAGTTTGTTCGACACTATGGAAGAATAAAAACACCTTTAACAGCACTAACTAAGAAGGATGCATTTTCATGGACTCTAGAGGCAACTAAAGATTTTGAACAACTTCAAGAGGTGATGTGCAAAGCTCTTGTCTTGACTACTCCAAACTTCACAAAAACCTTTATTTTGGAATGTGATTCCTTGGGAAATGGAATTGGTGTTGTCCTAATGCAAGAAGGAAAGCCCCTAGATTTTGAAAGTTGACCACTCAAGGGAAAGGACTTACACAAACCCATTTATAAGAAGGAAATGATGGCGATACTACATGCATTGAAGAAATGGCATCCTTACCTAATAGGTAGGCACTTCAAGGTCAAAACAGATCATGATAATCTTAAATACTTGTTGGAACAAAGACTATCTTTAGAAGAACAACAAAAATGGGTAACCAATATATTGGGTTATGATTTTGAAATCGTCTATAAAAAGGGAAGAAAAATGTTGTGGCAGATGCACTCTTAAGGAAGGATGAAGATATTGAGGCTTTTCTCTGTGCTATCTCAATGATCCAACCCGATTGGATAATAGAAGCAAGGGATAAATGGAAGAATGATGAAAAAGTGTGGACTCTCATTCAAATGTTGCAGCAAGATTCCAATACATCAGATACATTTACATGGAAAAATGATTCACTATGGTACAAAGATCGCTTATATTTATGTAAGAAATCCCAACTCAAACAAAAGGTACTATTGGAATTGCACACCTCTCTAGTAGGAGGGCACTCGAGAGTTTTAAAAACCTACCATAGGGTCAAGAAGGAATTTTTTTGGCATGGACTTAAAAATGATGTTCAAAGGTTTGTGGCGGAATGTTTGGTTTGCCAACAAAATAAGGTGGAAACAATTAAGACCCCAGGTCTTTTAAAACCATTAGACATCCCAAGTTAGTGTTGGGAGGAGGTTTCCATGGATTTCATCATAGGGTTACCGAAGTCTGAAGGAAATAGTGTCATCATGGTGATTGTTGATATACTGACCAAGTACACACACTTTTGTGCACTCTCTCATCCCTTCAAAGCTAGTACAGTTGCCACCGCATTCATGGAGACAGTTCAAAAGCTACATGGCAGCCCAAAGAATATTGTAAGTGACAAAGACCCCATCTTCACTCGACATTTTTGGACATAATTATTTTCTTGTTTGGGTACTCAACTGGCTCA
>ML804678.1:77898-95152 GCA_009831015.1 Picea engelmannii | reverse complement strand
ATAAACAAACACAATGGTTCAAATGGTTACCCTTGGCAGAATGGTGGTATAACACTTCCTTTCATACTGCAACAAAAATGACACCATTTATGGCACTCTATGGATACCACCCTTCTTCCATCACTTCTTCTCTAAAAGAAAAAATCTAAGGTTCAAGCAGTGAAAGATCACATCGAGCATCAACAACAAGTTCTCCAAATATTAAAGGACAACTTGACCATGGCACAAAATCGTATGAAACAACAAGAATATCAACATTGTAGTGAAAGAAGTTTTGAAGTAGGGGATTGGGTGTTTTTAAGACTACAACCATACAAATAGATGTCCCTCAAGCAAGCCAAGAAGGATAGTAAATTATCACCAAAGTACTATGGACCTTATAAGGTGTTGCAAAAGATTGGTACTATGGCATACAAATTGGAGTTTCCTGCATCTTCACGAGTACACCCAGTTTTCCATGTTTCATTCTTAAAGAAGGTTATAGGTGACAAGATCCGATTTCAAACTATATTTCCAAAACTTGACGAGGAAGGAAAAATCATATTGGATCCTGAAGCCATCATCGACATAAGAATTCGCCAGTTGAGGAATAGATCCATTTCAGAGTATCTCATTAAATGGAGGAAACTATTGGCTGAAGATTCCACTTGGAAAGATGAGTCTTTTATACAAAAACATCCAGAGTTACTCAAGCATTGCAGAGAACACTTGTCTCAAGGGGAGGGGCATGTTAATCCCTAAATAGTGGCTCATTACCCCTTAATTAGGGCATATTATATGAGTAATGTTATTTTATTTATGTCGACTTTAGTCCATTAGTTGTAATTATACCTCCTAGTATCCTATATATACCAAGGAGACATTTTCATTTTGAATCATCTTGTAATTGTACAGTTATGTGGGCATAAGGAGGTTTCCCCCTCGAAGAGGCTTATTATCTGATTTTCTCTCTTTTTCAAGGCGTTGAGTACTTATTCTGAGGTTTTTCTATGCTATATTGATATTTGGTTCTTAACATAATTGTGCACATATCGTGCATGTACAACTCTAAGAATCCATGTACATGGGATGAGAGTCTCCCCTATGTTCAACACAGTGAGAACAGGGCTCTCCATATCTCCACCGACCATATTCCATTTAAGGTGGGGTTGGGATTCCAACACTTGGGTCCCATTGATGTTGCAGTACCTCTTTCCACCACATAGAAAAAATCTTCCCATGTTCAGTCTGAGACAGAAAAAGCCACCATATTCATTGAGTGGATTCAACACATCTACCAATAGGTCCAAGAGATTTTGCAGAAATCCAATGCTAAGTACAAGAAATGCCATGATCAACACAGGGTATCACACTAGTTTCAGGTTGGAGACAAATTCAGGTTAGATTTGTAGAAGGAGTGTCTCACAGAGCCCCATCGGAAGCTTTGTCCACTTCTCTATGGGCCTTACACTATCACCAATGTTGTGGTTAGTAATGATTTTGATCTCAACACTCCACCCTTCCTTGGTGTGCACCAAGTGTTCAATGTGGACCTCCTTCATCCATATTTTCCACCATTATTGGACACCTCAGAGATCACAAAAAAACTGACACCAACAAATCTTAATCCTGATTGCATGGACCAAGGATCCATTGATCAAATAGTGGACACATAGGTCAAGGGCACTCACCAGCAGAGGATCCAACTTTATCGGGTTTTCAAGGTATGGAGAATCCTACACCAAGGTAAGTGGCTCACACGGGACCAAATATAGCAAAGGTTTCCTCACCTGATGGGGGAAATCAATGTAATGGATACCATTTATTCCTAAGGGGGGAGGATTGCTCCAAGTGGATATTGGTGGCCACCCACCTATTCCAGTTGGCTCCTCTTATCAGATTTTGGTTCAACATGTTCTTTTGTACTTTTTTGTAATTGTAGGTTCTACACTTCTCGGGATTTCTGAATCCCTACAAATCTTACAGGTGGATACTGGTGGCCTCTCACCTAATCCAACTATATTATTTTGTATGTTTTCATGTCATCACATCTTGTTGTACTTCCAGGGCTGTCTTGGAGCCCTAAACAATTTTTTTTTGTCTCACCACAGTAAAAATATAGACGAAGTCATAGTTTGGTGGCGTAATGTGTATTTATCTGAAAGACCTCTCGAACAGGCTATCACGTGCCTAAAACTAAGGTCGTATGAAAAAGTTATGACCCCGAGAAGTTGAGCTACCAACGTACCCATGGGGGGCCACATAAATTTTGGCGTTTCACCTCCTAGGGTTAGGTTTTTAGATTTCTATGGTTTTGGCATTCATGAGTAATATCAAAAATTCCTCTGGGGCCTCATTGTAATCATTCTATTCATATGGATTCGCGTAGTAGCCACATCCCTTCTCAGAGATAGATACCACCATTCGAGCAAGTATTTCAGTTCTGCAGTCTTATAGTTTCATCCTATTTCATTTATTCAATAGAAGATATTGTTCACTAGATATCCATGATTTTCTTCATATATCTATGTTTATTGTATTCAGTCTGTTAATTAGTTTGTTCCACTTCTAAATATGGATCATTAATTTCGTTCATGCAATTCATTTAACCATATTTCATGCATTTTGTTACATGTAAATGGGACTACCAATTTGGATTATGGAACCTAACATATTGTCTAACTTAGTCATGGTGGGACTAATGGTTGAGAACACGTGTTTCCTCCTTATAGATCATAGTTTCAAATCCAAAGGATGGTAGGGTATGTACACCTCTGTAGACTTTATCATTCAAATCGTTGCATGAATGAGAGTCCCTTGTCCCACACATAAGTGTTTTTTATTGCATCTTCATGAGACATTCTCCACATCATTCTCCTCTAGAATGAGTTGAGACGATCTGTGAGAGATCCCATGTGATGGGTGTGTCATACTCCTATAGACTGAGTTGATAGGATTTGAGATGGTCTCCTGTCTGACTCTTATGGACTTAGTTGAGTCGACTTGAGATGGTTCTTCAGATGGTACTCCTATGGACTTAGTTGAGTTAATATGTTGAGAGTGATGTATTTGTGGTTGAGAAAAAGTGGACGTGTTCCTAGTGGCTCAACACTAGAGGATATGTGGATACCTTGCTATATTTTCTGAGAGTAAGATTTGTTGTAACCCTAATTTGTGTTGTGAAGGGTACAAGTTGGCCCAACCATTAAAAGATAATTAATATTCTGTAATGATTAATTATATTATTTAGTTGAATAGGTCGGCCCTATTGTGCCAATAGGCACATCATGTTTTATGTTCTATGTATTGTATAAATAGGAGTAGATCCCCATTGTGGATCTAACTCACTCACACACTTGTAACATTCTCTCAAGACAAGTTGTACAGCTGAATTGCGCACTTATATTAGGCACAAGTTTCTAGGTCAAGGAGCACCCTCTTATGTTCTCTAGGGTTCATGGTGTGAGGGATATTCTCTTGACTCTATAGAAAAGGATTGTCGGGTTTTTCCCTTGATTGAGAAGGGTTTTCCCAGGATAAACTCTTGTGTTCTTTTGCATGGTTATTCTTCTTGTGATCTTGGTTACGAAAACACTTGTGTATGGTATTGTTGCATTGTTTATTCTTCAAGTACCTGGTAAATTGAAATAAAATGCATGTGCATGAGATAAGAATTAAAATTCAACATGGTATCAGAGAAGATTTCCCGAAGATCCATTGCACAAGCCATTGAAAAGCCAGTCGTCACCTTCTTGTTGCAACTACAAAAATGACCCTCCTTCTTTTGCCAATTTTTTCACCTTTCACTTGAACATTGGAGATGAATTTTTCATAAGGGTGTATTACCTCCTTCATCACACCTCCAACAAATCTCTATTTCAAAATCAAATATCTTTTTACTTTTGGCCCCTAGGGTTTCTACAGAATTTTGGCCTCTAGGGTTTTTGTAGCTCATTGAAGGATTTTTGCAGATCACAAGGGTTCCTTTGACTTTCCAATGCTTATTGTTGGTAGTCATAAGTCCAATGAAGCCTAAATTTTCTATCCTAGCCTAGCCGTTAGGGTTTGTGAATAATCTGCAAACCATTAGGAACAAAAATTTGGTGGAAGATAGGCTTGATGGATCAAGCAACTTCAATTCCTGGAAATCAAGAATACAAATCACTCTGGAAGAGGATGACCTATTGAGTTTGATAGAAAATACTTTACCATAATCAACTGTCGATGAAGAGAAGGATGATTGGAAGGATTATGATGTCAAAGAAAGGAAGATAAGAATATATTCAGTAAGAGATCATCTACTACCTCATATTTCTACCTTGAAAACAACTTATGAGATGTATGATGCATTAAATAATATGTTTGAGAGAAACAACACAAACATATCTCTTACATTGAAGAATCAAATTCAAAATATCAATATGACTAAAGCTGACACCATTTCCACCTTCTTCATGAGGATCTCAGAGATAAAAAATCAGCTAGGTGTCATTGGAGAAACCATAACAGACAAAGAACTTGTCGTGACTACTCTAAATGATCTTCCAAGACATTGGGAACCATTTCTTAAAAGTATTAGAGGAAGATCATATCTACCTGAGTTTGACTATCTATGGACATATTTCATCGAGGAAGAAACTAGACATATAGCCAAAGGAGTGCAAGACTCCCATCATGATAAAAATCACGATATTGCTTCTCATGCAAAGAGAGGAAGAAGAAATAGAAGAAGTTTCAGCAAAGCATTCAAAGAAAAGAAAACTTCAACAACTCCAAGTCATGAAAAGAGAAAATACATATCAAGGATTGAATGTTTCAAATGTGACAAGTATGGACACATTGCGAGAAATTGTCCTACGAGGAAGAAATGAAGACAACTTGCATCTACTACAGATGTTGATCCAGAACCACATCAGAGAGATGAAGACACAAAAGATGAAGCAGTCTTCTTCATATCATAACGCTCAGGTACAGTTCCTATAGATAGTGACATTTGGTTCATTGACAATGGTGCTTCCAGACACATGACTAGATACAGAGAACATCTTGCAGACCTTGTTGAGAAAGAGTCTCGTCTACATGTTGTACTTGGAGATAATGCCAGATATATTGTGAAAGGAGTTGGAACTTCTACATTCCAACTAGATTTTGACATACCATGTCACTTGAGTGAGGTACTATATGTACCTGGGATTAAAAGGAACCTTCTCTCTATTATTTCCTTAGAGGATAAAGGCTACAAGGTTACCTTCATTGAAGGAAACGTTCTTGCACAACACAAGAACTCACACATGGATTATGCCTGGGTGATTTGTGTTCAAGAAAAAAAATTGTACAGATTGATTGTCCGACAAGTCCAGACCCTATTACATGATACTATCAGTTTGAGCGATCTATGGCATATGATAGTTTCTCATTTACATTATAGATCCCTTCCCACTCTAGGGAATATGGTAACAGGCCTCCCAAAGATACATGTTCATCATAATGGCATTTGAAGAGGTTTTTCTCTTCGAAAGAATGTCAAGGGGTACTTATTGAGCAGTGACAATAGATCCAAGGGGATCTTGGACTTGATACATTTAGATGTTTTTTGACCCTTGATTGTTTCTTCCTTGAACATACATTTGTATTATGTGCTCTTCATCAATGATCATTCTCAGAAGACATGGATATACTTCTTGAATACCATCGATGGAGTCCTTGTGATATTTCAATAGTTTAAATCTCAGGTTGAGAACCTGACCAAGAGGAGGATCAAGGTGATGAGATCAGGTAATGGAGGTGAGTAAACCTACAAGGATTTCAATGATTTATGTATTGAGGGAGGGATCAAGAGGGAGTACAATTTTCCTTATAACCCTCAGCAGAATGGGGTTGTATAAATGAATAACATAACCATTATTGAGGAAAACAAAGCAATGATACATGATCAGAATCTACCTATGATTATGTGGGCAGAAACATCCATGACAACTATGTATATTTAGAATAGGAGTCCTCATCAAATTCTGAAGAACATGACTCCCGAAGAAGCTTTCACCAGAGTGAATCTTGAGGTTGGAAACTTCAAGATATTTGTGTGTTCAATATACATTCATGTACACAAGGAGAAGAGGACCAATCTAGATTCTTCAGGCATAAAGGGTACATTTGTGGGGTACAATGAATCTTCAAAGGAATATCGGATATACATCCATAGTGAGAGACAGATTGAGGTTAGTAGAGATGTCACCTTTGAGGAAGAAATAACCTTTCAAAGATCCAAATAATCTCAGATGGATATTGACAATGACAATAATGAAGAGGCAATAGCTTCTCCCCCTTAAGTAGTTCAGAGGGAGCCATTTGTTGATCCATTTGATCCCATAGATCCAGTTGATGTTCCTAGATACATTGTAGTAGGCCATAATAGGCCTACTTGGGATCGACAAACTTTGTAGGAGGTAGAGGAACATGCAACTCCTCATGGCACATTCCGAGAGAGAAAGAGCACACATATATTTTAGATCTACGTTTAAAATATGATCCACATCATTGGTACTGAGCCTTCTTGTCATGGAGAAGTAGTAGGTCAGCAGGTTTGGCAATATTCCATGATCGAAGAGTATCAGTCCATCATGAAGAATGATGTGTGGGATATTGTTCCGAGACCATAAGGGAAGTATGTAGTAACTTCCAAGTGGATCTATAAGATCAAAGATGCAACTGATGGAAGTGTCAAGAAGTACAAAGTGAGATTTGTGGCTAGAGGATTCTCTTAGGTGGACAAAATAAATTATGAGGAGAAATTTTGAGATGAATTGAAATGGTCTCATGTCTGGATCCTATGGACTTAGTTGATTTGACTTGAGATGGTTCTCCATATGGTACTCCTATTGATCTGGATTTAGGAGCGGAATGAACTTATTTAACAAACTAAATAAAATAAACACAGAGATATGAAGAATAACATAGATATCCAATGAACAATATCTTTTATCGAGTAATGAAATAGGTTGAAACTATAAAACTGTAGAAATGAAACACTTGCTCAAATGGTGGTAGCTATCTCTGAGAATATATGTGTATGCTACATGCATCCTACACACATTCGTCTGAGCAGAATGGATTATAATGAGACTCCATAGGACTTTTTGATATTACTCATGAATTCCAAAACCCTAGACATCCAAAAACCTAACCCTAGAAGGTGAAATGCCAAAAGTCATGTGGGCCCCTATGGGTAAGTTGGTGTAAGTTGGTACCTCAACTTCCCATTTTCATAACTTTTGCATACAGCCTCTATTTTAGGCACGTGATAGCCCGTTGGAAAGGTATTTAAGAGAGATACACATTATGCTATCAAACTTTGAATCAATCTACAGTTTGAATGTGGAGATCCAAAAAACCATTGTTTAGGCCTATATAACGGCCCTGGAAGTATAGCAAGATGTGCTGACATGGAAACATACAAAATAATCCAGTTGGATTAGGTGAGATGCAACCAATATCCACCCGGAGTATGCATGGGGATTCATATATCCCCAGAAGTATATAACCCATAATTACAAATAAGTACAAAAGAATGTGTTGAATAAAAATGGACAAGAGTAACCAGTTAGAATAGGTGGGTGGCCACCAATATCCACTCGGATCAATCATACCCCTTAGGAAGCAATGGTATCCATTGCATTGAGTTCCCCCATCAAGTGAGGAAACATCTACTAGATTTTTCCCCGGGTGAACCACTTGCATTGGTCTAGGAGTTTCCCTGCCTTGATAACTCGATAAAAATGGATCCTCTATTAGCGAGTGCCCTTGACCTGTGTCACTATCTGATCAATGGATTCTTCTTCCATGCAGTCAGGGTTGAGCTATAATGGTTTCAGTTGCTATGCAATCTATGAGGTGTTCAATAATGGTGGAAAATATGGCCGAAGGAGGTCCACATTGAACACTGGATGCAGGCCAAGAAAGGGTGGAGTGTTGAGCTCAAAATCATTACTAACCACATCCTTGATGATAGTTTAAGTCCCATAACGAAGTGGGCGAAGCTTCCGATGGGGCTCGGTGAGATGCTCCTTCTGAAATCTAACCAGACTTTGTCGCCAACCTGAAAATGGTGTGGTACCCTCTGTTGATCATGGCATTTCTTGTACTTGGCATTGGATTTCTCCAAAATCTCCTCGACTTGTTGGTAGATGTGTTGAATCCACTCAATGAATTTGGTGGATTTATCGATCGCAGACTAATCATGGGAATATTTTGTCTCTGTGGTGGCAAGAGGAAGTGCAAGATCAATGGTTCTGAAGGGATGGAATTCGAGACCCACCTGAAATGGCCTATGGCCAGTGGAGATATGGATAGCCATGTTGTAACTATGTTGAACATAGGGGAGGCTCTCGTCCCATGTACATGGATGCTTAGAATTGTACATGTGCAGGATGTGCACAATCATCTGATTGATGACCTATAATTGGTTGTTTTTTTTGGGGTGGAAAGCAGTGGATTTTGTGAGCTTGGTGTCCAACAATGACTAGAGACTCGACCAAAATGTGTTGATGAACCTATTGTCCTGGTCAAAGATGATGGTCTGTGGTATCCAAAAATGGACCCACACTCGTTCAAAGAAGATCTTGCCAGTATCTGCCCCTATGATATTCTTCTTGCAGGCTGTGAGGATGACCATCTTCGAAAACTGATCAATGACCACAAATACATAGTCATTTCCTTTCTTGGTGGACGAAAGGCCCAACATGTAATCCATTGAGATGGATTCCCAAGATTTCTCAGGAGTAGGAAGAGGGGTGTATAAGCCTTCCTTATTAATGGATGGCTTGGAAATGGCATATGCATTACAAGATCTGATATACTTGTTGATGTCTTGTCGAAGTTTTGGCCAATAAAAATATTTCTGAAGAACGACCACAGTTTTATCCACGCCAAAATGTCTTTCCATGCGATTGTATTGGTATTCCAAAATCATCTTTTCACATTCACTTGTAGGAATACAGAGATGGCCTAGGTGGCATAATATTTCATCCTAAATGTGAAAATCGATGATATTCATGCCTGTACCCAATAGATGATAGGTGGTGGGGAATTCCAGATCTTGATGATAAAGTTGGGGCCACTCAGATGCTTCATGTCCACAGGAATGGAGAAAAGTGGTGAGTGCAGACACAAGAGGTCAACTAAGGCAGTCAATGACAGGATTTGGGATACCTGTCTTATAATTGATGTTGATATGGAACTTCTACTGGTAGGTGGACTACTTCTTATGGCGATCATTCTACAATTTCCCTTGTGTTTGTATGAACTGAAAAGGCTTGTGATCAGTGTGTATGATCGTCTCTTTTCCCAAAATGTAATGTTACCATTGATGACATGCTTGTGTAATGGAATACATTTCCTTGTCATAGGTTGGGTATTTACGAACAATATCTGAGAGTGTCTCAATATGGTATGCCACCAGATGGTCATGTTTAGTCAGAACTATGCCCAAAGCATAGTCAGATGCATCAGTCTCAATATTGAACAGTTGTTGCAAATCAATAAAGGAGAGTATTGGATCTTAGCACAAGTGATTCTTCAGATCATCAAATTCTCATTGTTGTTCCTTCCCCACACGAACTTGGTTCTACCACCTCCCTTGGTCTCATGGTTGAGGGCCCATGCACTATGGGAGAATCCCAGAACAAACCATCGGTAGAAGTTGTCTAGTCCCAATAAGATCTGAAGCTCGGTCAGTGTGGTTGGGGATGACCAGTCATGAATGACTTGGATCTTAGCTAGAAAAACATGTACCACATGCTCATCAACAATGTAGCCCAATTATCAGACCTTGTGTTATTGTAGAGTGCTCAAAACCTACTGAATATGTCGCATGTGCTCCTCCCACATTCATTTGTGGATGACAAGTTGGTTAAGGGTTTCAGTACATCATCCATCAACCTCATGAAAGTGGTTGGTGCATTTGTTAAGCCAAAGGGCATGACTAGCGATTCGAAGAGACCTTCTTTAGATTTTAAGGTTGTGTTCCATACACTAGTTGGTTCGATGGGAACCTGGTGGTAGCCAGACTTTAGGTCAATCTTGGTGAAGAAAATTTCCCCCTTGAGTTGGTCAATAAGGTCATCAATCCTGGGAATGGGGTATCAGTTCCTCACTGTTATTTTCTTTAAGGCTCTGTAATCAATGCAGGTCTCCAAGTCTCTTCCTCCTTTTGCACTAGTACAATCGGGCTTCAGCAAGGGGAGGAGATGGGTCTGATGTGCCCCTTTTGAAGAAGCTCTTATATATGACGCTTGATTTCATCATTTTCCATCAGCGAGCAACGATAAACTAGTCCATTAGGTAGAGGTGCATTGGGGATCAAATCAATTGGATACTTGAATTGGGAGTGTGTGGGTACCCCTATAGGTGAGGAGAAGATGTCTCTGTATTCTTCCACAATCATGTCTACTTTATTCTATTGTAAAGAGATGCTCTGTGTAGAGGCCATGGATGTGGCAGTGACATTCTACTTACTGTGATCACAGATCATAAAGAATATGAACTTCTCAGTTTGTGAGATGACATTACTATATTTCTTAGCAGAGATTAAATAAATAGAAGCAGGCTACGCTACCTCTGGTTTCTTATAAAATTTTCTACCCAAAGTAATAATAACATTACAGGGTCTAGACTCATACACAACATGACGCTTCCACAAATATGGTTGTCCTAGAAGAAAATCACAAACTTCAAGGGGAGAAATATCACATAGTACCTCATCTTTGAAAGGCTTGATGTCATAGGGAAGATAACAGTTTTGGCTAACACGAAGATCTCTTCCTTGGAAAAGCCAACCAATGGTGTAGGGATACATATGAGATGCCATTGGTAGGTCCAGCCACTTGACGACCTTTGCTAAAATCAGGTTCTTCTTACTACCGCTATCGACAATGAAATGAATCAGAGCCCCCTTTACCCACATCTATGAGTGAAAGAGACGTTCCCCTTCCTTTGGTTCTTCTGGTTCGCTTAGCCATACTTTGGTGGTAGTGACAGTGGAACTGGGTTCAACATTGATAATTTGCTTCCCTCCTTCAGGATTTGATTCAGAATCAGAATCGACCTTTGACTCGGAAGCCTTCATCTCAACAGTGAGGGGTTTCTTGGAGCAATATTCTTTGGTGTTGTTCCAAGGGATTTTATGGTACTCACACCATTTTCTCGTGTCCTTCTTCGTACTCTCATTGCCCTTCTTATGTTGCGTCTTGGATTGGTTGTCCTAAGGGATGCCATCTTGACTTGGTCCCTTATTGTGTGGGTTGGGGCTGCCATTTATTTGCTTCGGCTGTGAGGGGTTTGCAGATCCAAACTCTCTCCTTTTATTCTTAAATTTATGCTCAGTCTTGACAGTGTATCTATAATTCATGCCTAGTGAGGCGATGTCCATAAAATCCATTTCTGTTTGAATGTATCTATCCAAAAAACCGTGGTATTTGAGCACTAGATGATCCTCAGAGTCTTTGATACCCAATTTGGTGTGTAGGGTATGGAAAATATTAGTGAAATCTAGTATTTTCTGGTCCCTTTCTTGACATAGGGTGGTTCATCTGGTGTACTGGTCCTCGTAGCTTCCAACAGGGTAGTATTGTTCTTTAATGGCATCCCGGAAGGAATCTCATGTAGGGGCCACCACAAACATTGTAGATTCCTCCACATCCCATTGCTCAAAGTAAGTATCCCACCGGTATTTAACATGGGGAACGACCTTGAGGACTGCAAAAGCGATTTTTCCCTATCCAAAAAATTGTGGACCGAAAAATATCCTTCGAGCAGATTCAACCATTTATCTACAATATCTGCATCTATCAGTCCTTCAAATAATGGAATATCAAAATTTACTTGTACCTTGAAGGGGATTGCACGGTCGCTTGATGAAGATTATTCTCCTGTGGTATGTCGTTGAAGGATCTGTGCGAAGTTGTCCATCATTTCGTTCCTTTGTCACGCGAAGGCTTCCTCGAGAAATTTTTTAATAGGATATCCTTCTCCATCATATTTCTTTTCATCCCCCATGGTATGTTTTTGGGATCGGTGTGACCGGTCTTGTAACGACATAATTGGTTCGAGTCTCAACTTCTTGTACACAGATCTTGTCGGGGACATGCACGAATAAAAATAAATGAAAAAAAGACCGCTTTGATACCACTGATCCTGATTTAGGAGTGGAACGAACTAATTAACAGTTTGAATACAATAAACACAAAGATATGAGGAATAACAAATATATCTAGTGAACAATATCTTCTATTGAATAATGAAATAGGCTGAAATTGTAAACTACAAAAGTGAAACACTTGCTCGAATGGTGTTAGCTATCTCTAAGAAGAGATGTGGTTTCTACGTGTGTCTTCCTGAGCAGAATGGATTACAATGAGCGTCCATATGCCTTTTTTATATTACTCATGAATTCCAAAACCCTAGACATCCAAAAACCTAACCCGAGAAGGTGAAATGTCAAAAGTCATGTGGGCCCCTATGGGTAAGTTGGTGTAAGTTGGTACCTAAACTTCCCAAGGTCATAAATGTTTCATATGACCTATGTTTTATGCATGTGATATCCCGTTGGAAAGGTCTGTTAGATAAATACACATTCTGTATTCAAACTCTAAATTTGTCTACAATTTGACAGTGGCGAGCCAAAAAAACATTGTTTAGGCCTCCAAAACGACCCTCGAAGTACAACAAGATGTGCTGACATGAAAACATACAAAATAATCGAGTTGTGATAGGAGAGAGGCCACCAGTATCCACCTGGAGGATGTGTGTGGCTTTAGAAGACCCCATAAGTGTAGAAACTACAATTACAAAGAAGTAGAGAAAGAGATAAACAAAAATGGACAAGAGGATCCAGTTGGAATAGGTGGGTGGCCACCAATATCCACTTGGATCACCTATGGAATTAGTTGATTTAATCTATTGAGAGTGACATCCATGTGGCTGACATAGGTGGACGTGTCTCTATTGGTTGAGCACTAGAGGATGTGTGGATCCCTTGCTATATTGTTTGAGAGTAAGATTCGTTGTAACCCTAACTTGTGTTGTGAAGGGTACAACTGAGCCGTACCATGTAAAATATACTTAATATTGTGTAGTGATTTTAATCATATTATTTAGTTGAACATGTCGGACCTATTGTGCCAATAGACACATCCTTTTTTATGTTCTAGGTCTTGTATAAATAGATTGAGATCCCCATTGTGGATCTAACTCACGCTCACACTTGTAACATTCTCTTAAGATAAGTTGTATGGTTGAAGTGCACACTTATATTAAGCATAAGTTTCTAGGTCAAGGAGCACCCTCTTGTGTGTTCTAGGGTTCATGGTGTGGGGGATCTTCTCTTGACTCTATAGAAAAGGATTGTTGGGTTTTTCCCTTGATTAAGAAGGGTTTTATGAGGATAAACTCTTGTGTTCTTGTGCATGGTTATTCTTCTTGTATATTGGTTGCTTCAACACTTGTGTGTGGTATTTTCACATTCTTTATGGTTCAAGTACATGATAAATTGAAATAAACTACATGTGCATGAGCTAAGCATTAAAATTCAACAACAGGGAGGTCTCATACGAAAAATTGGTGTCTCTCTTGGTCATGTGTTTCATTTTTATCATTTAATAACTTTTTGCAATCTAAATTTGATAATTTATAATTTTATCAATAAGATAAATAAATATTTGATACTTATAGATATTTCAAAAATATAATTTAATGACATTTTACGATCTAACCTATGCAACTTTGTCAACATATATATTTATAATGTTTTTGGATGTTTAAAAAAATTAAGTATTGCAAAGTAATTAGTACAGCCACATAAATGTGGATAATGAACATCGATAGGCCATTCACACTCCAATCCACTCTAAACGTGGCCGTTCACACTCAAATCCACTTTAAATGTGGCAATAGGCCATTCACACTTCAATACACTCTAAACGTGGCATTAAGTCGTTCACACTCCAATCCACTCTAAATGCGGCATTGGGTCATTCACACTTCAATCCATTGTTAATTATTTGGGAGGACGACTAAGAATATGCCAGTGTCTTCAATTTCTAGTCATAAAATTAGGTTTTTAGATTAAAAGATCATTAATTTTTCTCATTTCCAATAGGTATATACTTTTCGACATAATTACTAATAATTACTAATATTTTAAATGTGAATAACAACACGACATTGTAATCTATTTTTAATGTGAACGACAACACGACATTATAATCAATTAATACATAATAATCCATTTTTTATAATTATATTTATATTTTAAACCTGAATGACATTCTAAACAATTAATCTATAATAATCCATTTTTCACAACTATCCCCGATAAAACTTTGATAGCACTATCCCATGATGGTAATGCATCAAATTCTTGAAGGTGGTTGTTCATAATCTTTATTAACTTAATGCGCGATGTTTGATTGCACATGACCAGGGTGAGGCTGATTTGTCTGAATAATCACCATCACGTGGATCGTATATATGATGTCGAGAGGGATGGCACACCATCACATATAGATTGAGAGGTCGAATAATTATCTGAAATTATAATGGCTCACATTGCTCTATCAACTTCGTCTAATTTTAACGACAACATATCTTCCATCCCTCGATGCACTGGCAAGCATCATTGAAATTTGTGGAGCACTGATCTCATAGAAGCTCTTCACTAGCCTTTTGGGATACTAAAGGCAATTAAAATTATTTTTTTATTTATTTCATTGTAAAAAATATTTTTATTTATTTCAGTGTAATACATTATATTTGTTCTAACCATCTATTATATGATTTGAATCAATATTGAACGAGTGTTTTTTATACCATTGTACATGGCATTAATATAACTGAAAGTGTTGAAGAGATAATAATAGTTATTTCCATCTCCCCAAGACCTTTAACTCTCAATTCTTTTCCTTTCACACCAAAAGACACTATGTGGCTTTATTTCAGTTAGATTCCATGTATGTGCAGCTAGTGCAGTTTCCCATTCTAGATCTAAACAAACTTGAAAATCAACAGTGATATTAAGTGCGCCATTGAAGAAGTGATATTTTGCTTTCTATAAATCGATTTTGTATCCACTTTTTGAAAAACACATTCCAGATCTAACAAACTTGTAGATCATCAACCACAGATTAAAAATATATGAATATTTAATAAATATTAAATGCACAGTGATATTAAGTGGGACATTGAGGAAGTGATATTCTGCTTATTCTAAATCAACTTTGTATACACGTTTTGAAAACTGCATCCCAGATATAAACAATTCATTCCAGATCTAAATAGCATTCCATATCTAAACCACATCCAATCCAAGATCGTTTTCTTGCCTTTGCTAGAAATGAAGATAATCCGTCCAGAATTCCTCTGCAATACTGATGTGCATACTGTACTTGTAGGTATAGGAAGATGGCCATAATATGAAACAACAAAGGTCTACATGCACTCAATATGAAAAACATGGAACCAAGCGCCTTCCTCCCATAAATTTAATTAACTTTAAATTGGAAAACGTGGCGCCTCAGGTATATGAAGCACCCATCCCATAAATTTAAATTGCAAAACGTGGCCTACCTCAGGTATATGAAGTGCTTATCTCCCATAAATTTTAATTTCCAAATAGGGCCTGCCTCTGATAAATAATTTAATTGGATTTTTTTTTTTGGCAAACTTTACCTGCATTCAATGTAATCAGGCTCCTATCTCACATAAATAAAATAAATAATTTTAAATTGGAAAATGTGGAAATAGGTGTTTGATATCTGTAATGGAGTCGAGCTAGTGTCCCCTAATCATTCAAACGTGGCAATCATATAGTGATAGAATATTTTTTTAATATGATTAGGTAAATGTTAAAAAGTAAACAGGTTAACCGGATGCATTCATAAATGCAAGGAAGCTATGAACTGTAAATCCTATCAATTGATTTGGGAGTGTTGGTCCTAAGGTTTGCACGAGCAAAGCTAGGCCACCTATCAGTTTAGAATGATTGTTTCTTTTAAATTTTTGTTTGTTCGTCAGAGGGTTATTCTATCAAGACAAAATCAAGGTTGGATTGGAAAAATGAAGTGGATGAGGGTCATCCTTGGGTGGTGGTACACTAATGACAGACCAATGAAATAATAGAAAACAAAGGGAAACAACAAACTACTCAATGAATAATCTGTTGCAAGAAGTTCAATACTTAAAACATCACTTCAAGACATCAAACATGTATCTAAACACAATAGCTTCCATAGGTTACAAAAAATAAATCTTCACCAAAGCATTATTTGTTTGACAGGTTGCATATCAGTAAAAATAAGTCATAAAATAGCTGAAAGGAAATGAAATGTACGTTGCACAAATCAAAAATTGTATTCAAGATAAGAATAAAAACACATGAAGAGTTGAAAGAAACACTATCATCAAGAGTATATTCACCAGGTAGAGAGCTTTAATCCATGCATAAAACGGGTCCAACCAGTCTGTTGTATTTCTATTCCTTCCCCAAAAAATTCGACCTCCACAATATCCAAAAAATAACTATTTAAAAGAGTTGTAGAGGCTCTCGTCTTTAGGGGACTGAGACATCGATCTAGGGAACTGTTTGTAAAACCAAATATTAACTTCACTAAGATATTGGAATTAAACAACAAGAGTGGTTCTTATCACACACATAAGACCACTCTAGCATCTAATCTAGGAAAATGATGGACTTAATCAAATAACAATTATTACTGTCTCTCTGACAGAACTGATGCATGTGTTGGAGGAACTAAGTTGGCCAAAGATAGGCCTCAGAGTGACATAGAAGATCTCTGTGTTGAATTTGGCATGTGTGCGAGCTATTGGAGACCACTGAAGATAACCAATTGTATGAGTAGAGCTTGTTGAAGTGTTTCTAGAACTAATTTGTGTCGAACTATGACTGAGACTTAGCTCTATGTCTATGCCTGAGATTTCAAAAGCCAAGCACACTCTGTACTAGCCCCATCAATTTCCATCTGCACCTATGAAATAGCTTCACTAGAATGGTGGCCGACCCATCAAACATGAGGGGAGACGTGCAGGCAAGCATCCAATCGAGAGATAGGATGAATTGACGCGAGGGTAGATGACATGTGGTGAAGGATACAGGTGGTGCGTAGAAAGTGGAGGAGTGGATAGGTTGGGAAGTAAGTGGAGAATGAACGATAAAAGGAGAGAGGGGGTGGTATTGAAAACAACCCGAGAGGAACTCGGTGGGGGG
>ML804678.1:39241-63819 GCA_009831015.1 Picea engelmannii | reverse complement strand
TGGCATTAGTAGCCCATTTCGACTTGGAGTTGCAACAAATGGATGTGAAAACGACATTTCTCAATGGAGATCTAGAGGAGGAGGTTTACATGAAACAACCTGAAGGATTCCCCTCTAGTGATGGTGAGCAATTGGTTTGCAAATTCAAGAAATCCTTATACAGTTTAAAACAAGCATCCCACCAATGGTATTTGAAATTCCATAATGTAATTTCTTCTTTTGGTTTTGTAGAAAACATTATGGATCAATGTATATACCTGAAAGTTAGTGGGAGTAAAATTTGTTTTCTTTTTTTATATGTGGATGACATTTTGCTAGCAACCAATGATAAGGGTTTGTTGTATGAGGTGAAACAATTCCTCTCTAAAAATTTCAATATGAAGGATATGGGTGAGGCATCTTATGTCATTGGCATTAAGATCCATAGAGACAGATTTCGAGGCATCTTGGGTCTGTCTCAGGAAACCTATATTAATAAAATTTTAGAGAGATTTCAGATGAAGGATTGTTCACCAAGTATAGCTCCCATTTTGAAGGGTGATAGGTTCAATTTGAACCAATGCCCGAAGAATGATTTTGAAAGGGAAAAAATGAAGAACATTCCATATGCTTCTTCTGTCGGAAGCCTAATGTATGGTTAGGTCTGCACAAGACCCAACATTGAATTTGTTATGGGAATGTTGGGATGATATCAGAGTAATCCAGGTATAGACCACTGGAGAGCTGCAAAGAAAGTAATGAGGTACATTCAAGGAACCAAAAACTGCATGCTTATGTATAGATGAACGAACAATTTGGAAGTAATTGGCTACTCAGATTCTGACTTTGCTGGATGTGTTGATTCACGCAAATCAACATTGGGATACACTTTTATGATGGTCAATGGAGTTTTATCATGGAGGAGTGCTAAGCAGACCTTGATTGCCACTTCTACTATGGAAGTCGAGTTCGTCTCCTATTTTGAGGCTACTTTACATGGTGTATGGTTTAAGAGTTTCATTTATGGGCTTAGAATTATGGATTCTATCTCCAAGCCATTGGGAATGTATTGTGACAATTCAGCTGCTATTTTTATGGCTAAAAACAACAAAAGTGGGAGTCGAAATAAACACATTGACATTAAGTATTTAGCCATACGAGAACGTGTTAAAGAAAATAAAGTAGTCATTGAGCACGTCAACACTGAGTTGATGATCGCTGATCCTTTGACTAAGGGCATGCCACCGTTTAAATTCAAGGAGCATGTAATGGATATGGGACTTGGTTCCATTATGTAGTTTCTCATTGTATGTACAATGTTATTTTAATGAAATTCTTAATTATTGTGATGTTTTCCTCATATTTATGTGCACCTTAATTTGATTTGAGAGAATTCATTTATGTAGGACCAAGAATAAACATAAGGTTTATTCATTAAGAAATTGTTGCCACATAAATTATAAAAGAAATAAATACATAGTAATACATGGAAGATAATACTCGTCATAAGAGGACTTATTGACATGATTCATGTATCTATTACTTAATATAGATTATCAATAGGTTTTAAGATGAGACATTAAGATTGAAAGTATGGACCAAGTGGGAGAATGTAAGCTCCCTTCCATATTGAATCGTCGCTCCCATAACCGTATTGAACCACCGTGAAACCTACCAGAACCATAACTGTATTGAACCACCGAAAAACCAACCCGAACTGTATTCAACCGCCGACAGCTCGTTTGGAAACCAACTGGAACCGTTTTCTCATTTGGGAGCTTTTGGAATGGTCCATTACTCCATACGGTTCTCTACCTAGATATGTGGAATAGTTAACAGTTAGCCAACAGAAGCTTGATGGAAGCTTGGCTATAAACATTTCGTTTTGGTCCCCAAGCTTGCTTAATTCAATCAATTTCCTTTAGTCTTACACCATCAATCAGAGTGAGCAGAGCTTGGAAGTGCCATATGGAAATAAAAACTAGTGTGGAACTGGGAAAACATCTACAACAATTAATCAAACTCATGCAGCATCAATGGTTGGAGGTATGATCCATTTTGCCATCTAAATTTCGATTCTTTTGAAGAGTTTTATTCCACATATTATAGAATCGATTTAAAGCTAACACCTCTTTCTCTTTCTCTCCCTCCCTATCACACTCTCTCTATTACCCTTCTATGCCTTCCTCTCTCTCCCTCTCACACTCTTTATAGCCCCTCTATGTCTTCCTCTCTCTCTCCCACACTCATTCTCTACCTCCCATCTTTACCTTCATCTCCCTCTCACTCTCTCACACATTAAAAACTTTGGTACATTGCAAGGAAAGACATGACCTCGACTTAGACATGACAATACTCTCACACTTTCATGCCTACATAAATCCCTTTGCAACTACTCCCAAAGACTTGAGAAAATATAAACTTAAAGACTTAAGCTCATGCATAAAATAATATTATCTATCTTTGATGGCCTTTAGTCTCACACTTTCACGCCTACATAAATCCCTTTGCAACTACTCCCAAAGACTTGAGAAAATATAAAGTTAAAGACTTAAGCTCATGGATAAAATAATATTATCTATCTTTGATGGCCCCCATTGAGTCCTAAGCACCCTCTCTATCCTATCTTGTAGAATCTTAACCTCCATATTTTTCCTCCTTTTACCATTCATTATATACGCATACAAATTGATAATCCTCACATTAAACTAAATTAAGAATATTATGATAATGAAAAAAAATATATATATTATAAATGATTTGAAGTTATTCATTAAACAAAACCATTTAAATAAACCTCGTTCAACATCATATTAAATAGAATAATAATACATTAAACTAAACTAAGAATATTATGATAATGAAAAAAATAAAAAATATTATAAATGATTTGAAGTTATTCATTAAACAAAACCATTTAAATAAACCTGGTTCAACATCATATTAAATAGAATAATACTAATATTGCAACTATATAATAGATTCAAGTGATTTTATTTTATAATCATTTAAAAATAATAATAATAATATTTTAAAAACAATTATAATAATATTTCAAAAACCAAAAATTTTGCTGTTCCCAAATCAAACATGTACATAAAAATATTGTAAATATATACTCAATATTCCATGATGTAAAATATTGTAAATATGTACTTAATATTTCACGATATTTGTTTGAATGCATATAGGTTCTCGTACTCCCGGATGGAGCATAGGCTGGGTAAGAATCAAATTTCAGACCTTTTTAAAAAGAAATATTTATATACATTATACTTGCGAATCGGTATACATCCTTATAGGCTTTTTAAAATGAATTAAAATTTTGATAAATATATAAAAAAATTATTGTCAATATGTATTTAATATTTCATGATATAAAATATTGTAAATATGTATTTAATATTTTATTATATTTGTTTGAATTCATATATAAATATATTTTTTTCAAATAGATTAAATTTTTGATAAATTTTGAATTTTTTATTTATATTTTTATTTAAAATATATAATAATAATTTAAAATCATGATAATATTTTTTGGAAAATTAATATATTAAGTTATAAAAACAATATTTACTCAATGTTATAGTGTAAATATGTACTCAATAGTTTATTATATTTGTTTGAATGCATATATGAATATGTTTTTTTTAAATAGATTAAAATTTTCATAAATTTTGAATTTTTTATTTTTATTTTTATTTAAAATATATAATAAGAATTTAAAATTATGGGAATATTTTTTTGGAAAATTAATGTATTGAGTAAGTTCTAAAATTATTTTATATTTGTTAAAATAAAATTATTTTATATTATTTAGAAATAGTAATTTTTTATATTAAAAATAAATTGTAAATATAAATTTTTTATAAAATTATTTTGCATTTTTTAAATACAATTTTTATTTTTTTAGCATTTTAAAAATTATGAATGTAAATTGTGTAGGGAGTTTTTGAAAAGTTTGAGTTAATACTTTATCCATCATAAAAGTTAAAGCATTGAGATATTTGAAAAAAATGTTGAAGGAAAGATTTATAAAACCTAAAAGTTATGGATAAAATATGAAAAAAAAAAACTTTTTTATTAAATTGAAAATTAAATAAGATATTCCTCGGATGGGGTGTTAGGGTGGCAAACGTGGCATGCGACGGGGGCAGGCACCAGCCACCGAGGCATGGAGCCATGTGACGGGCTCGTGCCACATCCACCACCCTCCTTTGCGATTAAATGGCCATTATTGCGATTTGAAGGGGCATTTATGAAGTCTCCCTCTCCTTATTCGTGTCTTTGTATGGCTTGGTTAACGATGTTTGTCACTCATCTCCGCTTGCATCCCGAAGGGCTCATCCCTTCGCAGCCATGGCCTCACCCTGTTCGAATTCTCTGGTTCGATGCTGCCCCTGCTCACCCCCAGGCCATATACCTCTGCCTGGTGCACCTAATCTCCTCGGCCAGTCACAATTATTACCTTATGCCGCGTCCAAGGGGAAGGTCGCGGAGGGGCTCTCTCTGGAAGCCTCGTCGACCCTCTGTCTCGCCTCCCGACTCACCTTCCATTTGCTCCTCCCCCCCCCCTCCAGTCCGAGCTTTTCTCTGCTTCCTCTCATGCTCCGCCGAACTCGTAGTTTAAATGTCTGGCAATAATCCCCTGGATGCCGAGCTCACTCTCACGTCTCTTTTTCGACCCTCCTGTGGATTTCACTACCCCCACACCAGTCCTTGACCCTCTGAGAAACTCAGGAGGCGAACCTCCTCCTCATCATAGGCCTGGGAATGTTGGATACCAATTCACTGATTCCTTCAATAGCGCGCAGTTCAGAGACAACCTGGCTATCCTTCACGGTCTGGTCTTTGAACTCTGCCAGGGGGTGGAGGACCTCGAGTTTCTCCTACAAGCTACATATGAAAAGGTGGTGGTCTTTCTTCAAACTCTCTCCTCCATGCACGAAGCTTTCTCCTCGGACTCGGCAGAAGCGACCCCAATGGAGGAACCTAGTGCAGCTCCAGGTGAAGGACATGACAAGGTGCAATGCTCAGCAGAGATGGGATGGGAGCAGGATGGGCGCGAGAGCAGTGTTGTGGAGATGGAATTGGCAAGGAAACCGCTACAAAATGCTACTACAGGTGCTGATGGAACCGCGTGTGACGTGAAAGTCGAAAGGAAATGGGAAAACCAGGTGACGTATGTCGAGGAGGAGCCTTGGACCGAGGACCTCCACGCCACGTGGCCAGGCTATCTACCAGGTGTCTAGGTTTATAGTGTTTTTCAAGGTCTTGTCAGCTTTTTTTAGTTTTAGTTGATAAACAATTTGTCCAAGACCATTTTTCTTAGCCTATCATACTACTTATGTTTGACTGGTTTCCTATGCTGGCTGGACTGGTTTCCCCTCTGTTGGGGAAGTCCAGTAACTACAACATGGCTATCTCTGTATTTTGCAACTTTACTTCAGTGTTGGAAGGCTTTTAATATATGATACTTCTTATTTAAAAAAATAAAAATAAAATAAGATATGCCAAAAAAATTTAAATAAAAACAAAACAAAACTAAATATGTAATCAATATGTACATAATTTTGAATTTTTTTACTTATATTTTTATTTAAAATATATAATAATAATTTAAAATCATGAGAATATTTTTTGGAAAATTAATGTATTAAGTAAGTTATAAAAATAATATGTACTCAATGTTTCATGATATAGAATACTGTAAATATGTACTCAATATTTTATTATATTTGTTTGAATGCATATATGAATATGTTTTTTTAAAATAGATTAAAATTTTCATAAATTTTCCCCCGGATGGGGTGTTAGTGCGGTCTTCGTGGCAAGGAATGGGAGAGGACACAAGCCACCATAGCACGGAGCCACGTGATGGGCTCGTGCTGCAAGCCGCCACCCTCCCTGGTGTTTAATTGTCCATTACTACGCTGCAAGGGACCATTTACGCAGCCCACTTCTCCCTCTTAACGAATCTTGAATGGCTCGGCTCATTATGTTTGTTATCTGTCCCTGTTTGTTGTTCACAGGGATCCTCCCTTTGCAGCATAGGCTGGACTCTGCTCGTCTCCTTTGGGTTGATGTCATCCCTTCCACTCTCTTGCACCGGGTGCCATTAGTCCCCTCTGCCAGTTTCATTGCGCCCATAATGACTCGACCAAGGGGAAGACCGAGGAGGGGCTCTCCCTGGAAGCCCCGTCGGCCCTCGGTCATGCCTCCTGACTCGCCCTCCACTTGTTCTTCCCCCTGTCTTCAGTCTGAGTTTACAACTACTTCCTCGCCAATTTTGCAGAGCGTGAAATTCCACTCTTTGGCCATAATCCCCCGGTCACCTATTTCACTCTTACGGCCCTCTGAAGACCCCCTGGTGAATTCCTCTACCCCCACGCCAACCTTTAGGCCTCCGAGCAACTTGAGATGTGACCCTCCTACACATGACACGACTAAACGGGATGGACACCATTCCACGGACTCCTTCGACACGGCGCATTTTAGAGACCGGCTGTTGGTATTGCACGACCTGGTCTTTGAACTCAGGCAGGAGGTGGCGGATCTTCATTTTCATTTACAATCCACAGAAGAAAATGTGGCGAGCTTTCTACAAATCCTCTCCTCCATGCATGCAGATCTTTCCTCAGACCCGGTCGAAACTACTCCAATGGAGGCACCTACTGTTGCAACAGGTGAAGGCCTGAACAGGGCGCAGCGACCAACAGAAGAGGAACGGGAGAAGGATGAGCGAGGGAGCAACGCTGAGGGAACTGCGCGAGACGAGGAAGGGGAAAGGCAATGGGCAGACCATCCGACGTATATTGAGGAAGAGCCTTGGACAGAGGACCTCCGAGCCACATGGATCGGCTATCTTCCAGGTGTCTAGATCTTTAGTTTTTTTCAAGTCTTATCAGGCTCTTAGACTTAGATGATAATCAGTTTGAACACTGTCTTTTACTTTAACTTATGACATATTTGACATATGAGCTGGATGGCTGACTGGACTGGTTTCCCCTTTGTTGAGGCAGTCCAGTAAATGCAACCGGTATATCTCTATATTTTGCTACGCTACTTTAGCTTTAGTAGGCTCTTAATATACATATACTTCTTATTTACAAAAAAAATAAAAATTTCATAAATTTTAAATTTTTAAATTTTTATTTTTATTTAAAATATATAATAAGAATTTAAAATTCTAAGAATATTTTTTGGAAAATTAATCCATTAAATTATAAAGTTATTTTATATTTGTAAAATTAAAGTTATTTTATATTATTTAAAACTAGTAGTTTTTTATATTAAAAATAAATTAAAAATATTATATATAATGTAAAAATAATTTTTTTATAAAATTATTTTGCATTTTTTAAATATAAATGGTTTTTTTTTGCAATATGAATGTAAATTGTGTATGGAGTTTTTGAAAATGTTGAGTGAACACTTTATCCATCATAAAAATTGAAGCATTGAGATATTTAAAAAAAAATGTTGAATGAAAAATTTATAAAACCTAAAAATTATAGAAAAACTATGAACAATTTTTTTTTTTTTTTTTATTAAATTGAAAATTAAATAAGATATGTCAAAACTTTTTAAATAAAAACAAAGCTAAACTAAACATGTAGCCAATATGTACATAATTTTGAATTTTTGTATTTATATTTTTATTTAAAATATATAAAAATAATTTAAAATCATGGGAATATTTTTTGGAAAATTAATGTATTGAGTAAGTTATAAAAATAATAACTCAGCATATAACTCCCCTCCCCCAAAACAATATGAGCTCCTCTTTTAGTGACCATGGACGATCCAGGCAAACCAAGAGATTTAGGCTTTCAAAGTGTCCCTCCCTTCGGGTCATCCTGATATTTAGTGTCCCCTTGGAGACTCCTTCTAGCACTTTCCTCGATAGCACTGCTCTCTTTCTTTGTTGTGCTGGTTGCTACCGTTTTCCACATCTCTCAGTACCCCTCGGTGTGGTCACAATCGTCCCCGTTTTCTTCCGTTTTTTGTCTTATTGCCCAGTTTCTGACTAATAGGATCCTCCAGCCCCTGATTGCCTCCACTGACCTGTATCTGTATCTTCCTGAAACCTCTCACTTTCACCCCACTGGCCCACCTACTTTCTTTTTTCGCTGTTTTTGCCAACTTCTTGTGAACAACGGTGGGTCGCCTGAATATTTACCATGGACTCACTGACATCTCCTCTGGTGGAACCTTCCGACGATCCTTTTTGGAATCAGGCGGTCCTTTTTGATAAAGTTGATGCTCTCATTTCTAACATGCAACATTTTCCCTCCAAATCTTCCCTTTCAAATTCTCTTACAGTTCTCGCCGTGTCCCCTATTGAACAATTCTGTACACCGAAAAACGATCCCCCTATCCCTGAAAGCTCCTTCCCTGCTCCCAAAGCCCCTCCCCCATCTCACAATGCTTCTTACAGTCGTAAAGTATGGAAATCAAAAAGGAAATATTCACGCTTGGTGCTGGGCGACGGCGTGGGATTGGAGGAACTTTGTAAAATGTCCACCTTTTCTCTGGTTGGCAGGGTCTCTTACAAAAGATTGAATCCACAGCCATTGGAGGAATGGATTAAGACAACTTGGCTACCTCTCCTCGGTTATTCGTCGGAAGTAAAATATCTCAAGAAAGGTTGGTTATGTTTTCACTGCAAGTCTCCTGATGATGCTTCTCTTTTACTGTCTTCCCTGTGGGCCTACGGTGGTAGTAGCTTCATGCTCAAGCACTGGAGGTTGGCCTTCAATCCAGACACTGATTTCTTCAATCTCAAACATCTTTGGGTGCTCCTTCCGGGTCTCCCACTGCACCTCTGGAATGAAGGAGCCATGAAAGCAATAGGCAACTCTTTAGGCAAGTTCATAGCTCTGGACACTCAGACTCTCAACAACTCTTTGAGGAAAATGGGAAGAGTGCTGGTTGAGATTGACATTTCAGCTGGGCTGCCAGAAACCCTAGAGATCGATTGGAGAGGTTGTAAGCTGCTTCAGAAGCTAGACTATCTCGGGCTTCCTTTTCGTTGTAACCTCTGTCGGGAAACCGGTCACCTCCGCAGATCCTGCCCTAGTAAGTCCTCTTTCGACTCTTCGGATGAATCTGAACTTCACCTCAACCCGCCTGAATATCCAACTTCAGATCCTACTCTTGCTCATCTGGACGTTCCCTTTGAATCTCCCTCTCCTCCAGTTCCCAGTGTTGAGGTCTCTCCATGGTCTAAACTACTCCAGCTCTGTCCTTCCCTCTTTTCTTCTGTTACTGCGACTGAGAAGGAAGCCATTGATGGCTTCTCCTGGCTCACTTCCCTCTCCTTAGAAAATATCCCCCTACCAGAGGTTGCGCTGCCCCTCTTACCCGACTCCTATCTCCCCACAGCCCAAGACCCCCTCCCGACTACGGTTATCACTGCAGAAATCCCAGTCTCTTCCCATCTCCCGCCCCCGCTTCCCTCTTCACCTCCGGCTGTTCCCCCCAGCCCTCCTCTTTCCTTTCCGGATTCGTATCCTTCCCTTTCGGTGCTCCCAGGTTATAATCAGACTGAGGAAGATGATGTAACACTCTTGGAAGAGCTAAATACATCGACTTCTTCCACCTTTCTTCTGGTTAACACAGTGCAACTACCTGTGTACCGTGGTAAAGAACTTCTCTTTCCTGATGCAGAGGCTGACACTTCCTCCTCTTTACATATGGACAAGGATGTCAAAACTTATTCCTGGTCGAGAGGCATTGGTTTGGAACTCTTCCCTCTCCAGACCAGAAGTTCCAGGAAGAAAAAGGAGCTATTGAGCTCTCTTCAAACTGCTTCAGTTCCTCCCACACAAGATGGTAAGGCCCTTAAAGCATTGAAGGCCTTGGCACGATCCAAGTAATGTTAGTGCTCTCTTTAAACATTTGAGGGATTGGAGGCACTCTCAAGGCTGCTTCCTTCAGAAGATTATTAGAGCGTTCAAAGCCCGATGTCTTATTTCTTCAAGAAACCCTCTCGGCAGACCATAAAGCCAGAGATTTTGTGCATCTTTTTCGTCCTTCGTGGGTCTCGGCAACTGTTAATTCCATGGGATCCTCCGGTGGTTTGCTGGTGGCTTGGGATCCCAGTATTTATAACCTGAGACCCTACCTATCGAGCGGAGGAATTCTGATCCTAGGCCGATGCTTAGCTTCAAAGTAGGAGGTTGCTTTACTAAATATCTATGGGCCCTGCGCTAACAAACAGAGGTTTTGGTCAACTCTTGATAATATTGGCCTTCTCTCCTTTCCAAATATCATTATTTGTGGTGACCTTAATTTAATTCTTTTGGCAGATGAAAACTGGGGTGGATCCTTCTTGCCAAGTCCTTCCAAATATTTCTTTAAAGCGCTCTTCGCTTCAAACAATCTGATTGATGTTCTGCCAAGTCGACTGGTTCCTACTTGGTGAAATGGGTGGTCTGGACCAGCTGCGATAGCCAGACGACTTGATCGTTTCCTGGTTGCTGAAGGCATCTTGTCTTCGTCGGGCTTCCCATCCTCATGGGTAGAGTTCCCTTTTGTGTCTGACCATGCGCCAGTCCTCCTACAGTTGCGGCTTCCAGCGCTTCACCCTTCACCTCCGTTTAAGTTTACTCATCATTGGCTCTCGTCCGATGCCTACTCTATTTTAGTTCACTTGGTTTGGAGGGATCCCTATTTCCAAACTGAAGATAACCCTCAACGGCGCCTCGTTTGAAAACTAAAAGTCCTCAAATCCAAATCGAGAGCTTGGTTCCATGAATTAAAAGCCATGCAAAACTCAATTTTAATTAATCTGGAATCTGAAATTTCTCAGCTCATTCACAATTCGACTATTGCAGCCTTGACTATGGAGGAGTTGGCCACACTGAAGCAGAGCTTGAAACAAACAGATCCTCCCTTCTTCTTATGGAGGAGAATAGTTGGAGATTGCGCAACCGTGCTACTTGGTTAAAAGGTGGTGACACAAACTCAAGATTCTTCCATAAAGTTGCCAGCTTCAATAGGAACAAGAAGTTTATTTGGTCGATTAAAGGCAGTGGAGATGAGTTACTTTGTGGACAAAGAGCCCTTAAGGACGAGGTTGTTTCGTATTTCAGTCATCTTTACAAAAATTCCTCTAACCACGACCTCCTGGGGATGGTGTCTACGGCTAGCCTTTTTCCCAGCTTCGTTTCTGCTGTTGAGGCCGCCGATCTCTACAAACTTGTCTCTCTGTCCGAGCTAAAACATATTCTGTTTCATTTCAATTCGGAGAGGAGTCCCGGACCTGATGGCTGGTCGACATAATTCTTCGTTTTCTTTTTTGACCTTGTAGGAATGGATCTCCTCCAGATGGTGGAAGACTCCCGTATCAATGGTAAGATCGTGGGTAGTCTTAATTCTACCTTTCTCGTCTTGATTCCGAAAGAAAACAACCCGCTCTCCTTCAATGAATACTGCCCGATCTCTCTTTGCAACCTCATTTACAAGTTAATTTCCAAGGTGATCTCAAACCAGATCAGGACTTTTCTTGAAAGGAGTCTCTCAACAGAGCAGTTGGGTTTCTTGCGGGGAAGAAGAATCCAGGACATGAATGGAGCTTCCCACGAATGCATCCACAACATCAAGCAGAAAAACATAAAGGCTCTGGTTATGAAACTTGATCTCAAAAAAGCCTTCGATTGTGTTGATTGGGAGTTCTTGAGACTTATTCTTCACTCTGCAGGGTTTGGTGAATTGTTCATTAATTGGATCATGTCCTGCGTTACCAGTTCAAACTTCGCAGTGTTGATCAATGGAAAGGCTTCCAGTTTCTTCAAAATCGAGAGGGGGCTCTGCCAGGGATGCCCACTCTCTCCCTAGCTCTTTATTCTGATAATGGAAGGTCTTAGTCTTCTCCTCTCAAAAAGCTTCACCGAGCACCACATTTCTGGCATAAAGGTCTCAAAACTCATTAAGATGGTACATCTCTTGTTTGTCGATGATGTTCTTCTCATGTCGAAAGTCGATTTAGCAGAGTGGTTGGTAATCCAAGAGGTGCTTCAGCTTTTCTGTTCCGTCTCAGGTTTATCCATCAATTTCTCAAAATCCTCCATCCACTACTGGGGTCTTTCGGAGGCCGAACTTCTCATTCTCAAGGACTCCATCCCCTTCACCTTTGTAAACCTGAGTGAAGGCTTCAGGTATCTCGGGTTCCAGTTGAAAATGGGATCCTCCTCACCGGATGATTGGAGATGGCTGGTGGCACTTTTTGAAAGAAGGATTAGTTTTTGGTGTAACAAATGGTTGTCTCTGGGTGGTCGTTTCACCTTGGTCAAGTCGGTTCTGGAAAGCCTTGTTGTATTCTAGATGTCCCTGGAAAAAATTCCAAACAAGATCATTATTCTTTTACGGAGACTCATTTTCAACTTTCTATGGAATAGCCAAGCTGGCCATTTTCGCTTTCATCTGTGCAGCTGGGCTGCTCTGTCCAAACCTCGAAGGAATGGGGGCTGGGGTCTCATGAACTTGTCCACCTTCAACATGGCCCTCCTGGCGAATTTGTTCTGGAGAGATGTCACGCTTGATAATATTTGGCACCGTATCATTGCTGACAAATATTTGGGCTCCCGATCGCTTGTCAATTGGATCCGAAAGCCTTCTTTCCTGCTGAGGAAGGTTTCTCCTCTTTGGAAGGCCTGGTCACTTCCATTCCAGTGATTCTCCACTGGCTCGTGTGGAAACCTGGTGCGGGAACTGATATTTTCATAGGAAGTGACAAAATTCTTGGTTTGGGAGACCAGTCGCTCCTCTCCACCGAGCTGAGGTCGCAACTCCAGACTCGAAATTTTACTCACCTTGCACAGTTTAAAATCCAGTCAGGCTGTCGCACTCTCCCCGACAGATGGTTGGGCAGTGGTGAGCTACTCTTAAGTGATCCGTTAGCCACCGAATGGGATCTCTTTACTTCGGCCCTCAAAGGCGCAGGTGTCACTCTCTCTTCTAGTCCGGATACTCTATTGTGGGTTGGTGGAGATGCCACGGGAAACATTTCAGTAAAGAATCTTTATTCCACCCTCCTCAATCAATTGCATTTCGAAGTGGATCGTTCGTGGTTTTCTATTCTATGGTTTTGGGAGATTCCTCTAAAGCTCAAATTATTTATCTGGCTTGCTGGAAAGGAGAAAACCCTCACTTGGGATGTGCTACGTCGGAGGGGATGGGAGGGGCCGGGGATCTGCCTACTCTGTAGCAGAGCGTCAGAGGATATTCACCATCTACTGGTTCACTATGCCTTCACACAGTCGGTCTGGTCTCTTTTGCTCAAACATCTCTCTCTGCACTTATCTTGGAGCGACACCTCCCTCTCAAACAACTTCTCATGGTGGCTGTGACAAACCTCTGCGCCAAAGTTTTTACCGGTCCTCGTCTGCTGGCAGATATGGACTTCTCGAAACCGTTCCATTTTTGACACTTGCCCTCCTTCTTTGCACGCTGTGCTTCACAAAGTTTTGGTCTCCTTCCACTGGAAACCGTCGACAGTTAAGTCCCCTACTCTCAAAGCCTGCGATTTCAAGTTGACAGAAGGTTACACCCTTGCTTGTTTCGATGGCGCTGCCCAGTCCAATGGAGTTTGTTGTGGGGCTGGTGGTTTTTTCAAAAATCATCCGTCGAGGATTACAAAGTGGTTCTTAAACTGCGGCGTGGGAACTAACAATAAGGCCGAGCTCTTGGGTTTATGGGCCTCCCTCTATATTGCTTCCTGCTGGTCTATCAGCCACCTTCACGTCCTTGGTGACTCGCGAGTTATCATTGACTGGATCTCTCAAAAATCCAAGCTCCAAACTATCCACAATGATAGCTCGAAGGAAAAAACGATGGAGCTGTCTAAAACCTTTACCGACGTCAACTTCCACCACATCTCTAGATCTCACAATAGAGAGGTGGATGCCCTCTCGAAGAGGGCCTTAAATGAAGTGGTTGGTATACTCTCAGTTTTCCATTGGGATAGAGGGATAGAGAGCCCTATCTCCTCTATAAATGTCTTTGAATGATGTTGGTTGTTCCCCATTTGCTGTTGGATGGTTTTATTGGTTACTTTTGCTCGCTTGATCCTCTTCTTTTGGGCTGATCCACCTTGGTAGTATTTGCATGTAACGGTCCCTCTCTAAGGATGCGTTGTCCTTGTTTCGGTGCTAGTGGCAGTTTGCTTTGTAAAGAAATTTATACCATATATAAATTTGAGAAATTTTCTCTTGGAAAAAAAGTTATAAAAATAATATGTACTCAATGTTTCATGATATAAAATTCCTGAATATTTTATTATATTTTTTTGAATTCATATATGAATATGTCTTTTAAAATAGATTAAAATTTTCATAAATTTTGAATTTTTGTATTTATATTTTGATTTAAAATATAAAATAAAAATTTAAAATCTAAAATAAAAATTTTAAATTATAAGAATATTTTTTGGAAAAGTAATGTATTAAGTTATAAAATTATTTTATATCTGTAAAAATAAAGTTATTTATATTATTTAAAAATAGTAATTTTTAATATTAAAAATAAATTTAAAATGTTATATAAATTGTAAAAAAAAAAATTTATAAATTTTTTTTGACATTTTTTTTTAGATATTTTAGATTTATGAATGTAAATTATGTATGCAGTTTTTGAAAAGTTTGAGTAAACATTCTATCCATCATAAAAGTTGAAACATTCAGATATTTGAAAAAAATGTTTAAAAAAAGATTTATAAGGCCTAAAAGCTATGGAAAAAATATGAAAATAAATAAATAATTTTTTTATTAAATTTAAAATTAAATAAAATATGCTAAAAAAATTTAAATAAAAACAAAGATAAAGTAAATATTTACTCATAATTTTGAATTTTTTATTTATATTTTTATTTAAAATATATAATAATAATTTAAAATCATGGGATTTTTTTTTGAAAATTAATGTATTGAGTAAGTTATAAAAACAATATGTACTCAATGTTTCATAAAATACTATTTTTTATTTATATTTTATTTAAAATATATAATACTAATTTAAAATCATGGGAATTTCTTTTGAAAATTAATGTATTGAGTAAGTTATAAAAATAATATGTACTCAATTTTTCATAAAATACTGTAAATATGTATTCATTATTTTATTATATTTGTTTGAATGCATATATGAATATGTTTTTTAAAATAGATTAAAATTTCCATAAATTTTGAATTTTTGTATTTATATTTTTTTTTAAATAGATTAAAATTTTTGTAAATTTGAATTTTTGTATTTATATTTTTATTTAAAATATATAATAAAAATTTAAAATTATGAGAATATTTTTTGAAAAAATATTGTATTGAGTAAGTTATAAAATTATTTTATATTTGTAAAAAGAAATTCATTTTATATTATTTAAAAATAGTAATTTTTATATTAAAAATAAATAAAAAATATTATATAAATTGTAAAAATATTTTTTTTATAAAATTCTTTTGTATTTTTTAAATACAAATAATTTTTTCGCAGTTTTAGATTTATGAATCTAAACTGTGTATGGAATTTCTGAAAAGTTTGAGTGAACACTCTATCCATTATAAAAGTTGAAGCATTGAAATATTTGAAAAAAATGTTGAAGGAAAGATTTATAAGAAATTATTAAATTGAAAATTAAATAAGATATGTCAAAGAGTTTTAAATAAAAACAAAGCTAAACTAAAATAAAAACATATAGATCTCAACATTTTAGGAAGGTTTGCATCTACCAACCTATTATAGATCTCAAATTTAAGATCTTAAAATTGAAGAAGATTTGCATCTATCAACCCATTATAGATATTAGGATAAATCCATGTTAGTAAACAAATAATTGAAATGTAGTTATCCTCAAAAATCATTACACAAGTTTTGTGGGCATAACTCAAATCATTACACAATTTTTGCATTGCAAAATCCATTTTCCATTACACAATTTTTGTGGGCATAACTCATTGCAAAATCCATTTTCCATTGGCGATATTGAGATCAGTGCAGTCGATTATCGACAATGAGAATGTGAATGAAGCATTTTACTTCCTCAACCTCATAGTCATGGTGGATTTGTGCAAAAAATGGTAGGAGGCTCTCCCTACTAGGTGGCTCATCTACCCCGTCAAGTGTAGCCCAGAGTCAAATAAAAATTTATCCTGAGGCCTCCAGCTGTTCCACCAAATTAGTGGAAACCGAAACAGTTGGGGGCCTTGGATGTCCATGTCCAAAGTAGGTGGTCTGCCATCTTTCCTGCCTGTAGGAAACCAGGACAAGCGACAACCTATAGTTTGTACATTAACCAGATAGACAGGAAACATAACTAGTTCTGAGCTAACTAAAACCATAAATATAACTAGAAGAATTTACCCATTGGCCTCTGAGGTGTTCATGTCGAAATCATCATCTTGTAATCCATCCCAAGCTAGTAGCACGTAAGGTCGCACATAGGTGGGATTTGTCATGTTGGTGTGTTGGAAAAGGGGTTGTATAGCATGTCTATGCGCTGGCTCATAAGGGTGCCACGGTGGACTTGATCCACCATCTGGATTTTCAAATAAAACATCAATTCCAAATGCTTCGGGTGGAAGAATGGCAGTGGGACATGCCATTGTTCCTGCATGGTCGAAATGGGAGGTGGCGCAAGGATTTTTCCACCCTCCTTCGACGGGCCACCCACTTCGGTCTTCGTAGTCTCGTCTATTGCCTCCCTTCTCTATTGTTCCCTTGCGGTGCCCTGACCCTCTTCCTTGGCCTGCTTCTCCTAGTCCATATCGCTTCCCATGACTCTGGATGTATTGGGGCTTGCTGCGATTGCAGCATTCTAAGAGGCCATGTGTTAGAGCTCTTCCAGAAACTCCTCCTCGATATAGCAAGTGGGGAAATCCTCCTCCTCAATATAGCAAGTGGGGAATTCCTCCATGGTGTTGTGTCCTTGGCTCTCCACAGTGTCGACTTGAGTTGTTTCCCCCGAGAGGTTGCTTGATGGCTGCCATTTTTCTGGCATTGTGAAAAGAAGAGGCTACGGAGGAATCTGTAAAGGCTACTCCGGGAGGACCTCCTCCACAATCCCCATGGGAGGCGACCAAGAAATCCTTTCTCTGTGTGCAATTTGAGTTATGTCCATGGATAGGGCGCACTCCAGCTTCTGATCTATCTTCTGCCTTGCCGCGAAGGCGTACCAAGCTGAGTCGTGTCGTGGTTTTCCCCTCTACCTCGGTATTGTGGTGACAATTCGAATGGCTATGTTATAAGGGGTGTTCCAGTGGCTGCACCAAAACTCGAAGTTGTTGGTCTGGTGCAAGCCAAAATCTAAATCGAGGGAGCTAAGGCGCATCTAGATGATAACATGGAGGAGTGACAGGACATGTTCCATTAGCACTCCTCCAACATTTACTGCATGTGTTTTCGGACTGTTCGCGCGAGGGAGATGTCCCATGGCGTTAAGCCGGTGATTAAGGCTTGCTCCCATCCTTAATGGTGAGGGGATGGGAGTCATTCTTCCTTATTTATGGTCAGGCCTGGCTCCTCGTTGCGTGGCATTATTGCGATACGTGTCACCCCATCTGGGGTATCCATAAGTGAAATAGTATCCATACATCAATTGAGTATTAAAATATTAATAATATATTTAAACATTAATAATGTATCAATACATCAAATTATTAATAATGTATCAAAACATTAATAATATATTAATAAATTGATGTATTAATATATTAATGTATTAATACATTAATATTTTTTTTTAATTAAATAAACATTAACCATATATAAATTATTATAAAAAATAATAAGTGGTAAAATTATAAATCTATTAAATAATTAAAATATTAATATAATCTATAAATTAAAGTATTAAACATTAATGTACAATGTAATGCATTATAATTAATTATTAATATTATATTATTACATTAATAATTAAATTTATATTTAAGTAATTAATAAAGCATTTATATATTAACCAAGCATTAAAGTATTTAGAAATACAATAATATATTAAAGTATCAATAATACATTAATAAAGTATAAATGCATTAATAATACATTTTTAGATAATTACATTAAAGTATTAATACACTAATAAATTAATAATACTTTAAGAAAGTATTAAACATTAAATCAATACTTTATATTGCATTAAATTTATTATTATTAATGTATTGATACTTAAATTTAAAAATTGCAATAATTTATTAAATAATTAATACATTAATATTTTAACACATTAATGTATTTATGTATGAATGCATTAATCAATAGACCATTATGGTTGATCATGGTTGACCTTTACCATGATTTGATATGATTGACCATCATCATGATTGACTATGGTTGATCGGGGTTGAATACGGTTGTCCATGCCCATGGCTGGCCTTCGTAGACCATGTGGAGATGATTATGGTGGGCGACGTTGATTATGACATCCACAAATTTTGTTGAAGATATTAGGATGAAGGGTTTTTGTTTCTCACATTATGGTATTCCAATACATTTATTAGACTCCCACAATGGGTTATGGCCATCACATTACGACATTGGCAAATGTTTGTGTCATTGCAATGTTGGGAAATGTTTGTCACATTGCCACATTAGGGTTTTGTACATCACCTTGCGACAATGGGCTCTTTTCTTCACATTTCTACGCTTTGAAATGTTTGTGACATTATGACGTGAGGATATGCATTTATATCATTACATGGTGCTATGGCTCGTCACATTGTGACAACAAGTTTATGTGCATAGAATTAAAATGTTACAAAGTTCATCGCAATGTGAAAAATGAAAGAGTTTTGTAACATAACCAGTTTTCAACATGAACGTCGCATTGTGATGTGGGTTATGTTCATCACATTGCAACATTTGGAAATGTCTATCACAATGATGTTAGGATATTAGTGTCACATTGTAACGTGATGATATGTTCGTCAAAATGTGATAATAGGGCTATGTTCGTCACGTTGTGAAATATGTTTATGATCATCACATTGAGACATTGAGTTGTGTACATCACATTGCCACAAGGGGTTGTGTTTGTTAGACTTTGACATTTGGAAATGTTTGTAACATTGTGACATTAGGATATGTGTGTCGGATTGTGACATGATGATATGTTCATCAAAATGAGACAATAATGCTATGTTTGTCACATTGCAACATTTATTTATGATCATCACATTGCGACATTGAGTTGTGTACATCACATTGCGACAAGGGGTTATGTTCAACACATTGTGAAGTTTGGAAATGTTTGTCACATTGCAACATTAGGGTTTTGTACATCACATTATGATAATGGGTTATCTTCATCAAAATGCGACGTTTTTAAATTTTTGTGACATTGTGAAGTGATGATATGCATATATATCATTTTGTGGTGTTATGGTTGGTCACATAGTGACAACGAGTCTATGTGCATAGCATTACAACGTTACAAAGTTCATTGCAATGTGACAAATAAAAGAGTTTTGTAACATTAAAAATTTTCGGCATGAATGTCATATTGCAATGTGGGTTATGTTCATCACATTGCGACGTTAGGAAATGTTCATCTCATTGCAGTGTCAAGCTAAGTTTGTCAAATTGTGACATTGAGTTCTGTACATCACCTTGTGACAAGGGGTTATGTTCAACACATTGTGATGTTTGGAGATGTTTGTCACATTGTAACATTAAGATACGTGTGTCACATTGTGGTGTGATGATATGTTTGTCAAAATGTGACGATAGGGCTATGTTCATCACATTGGGACATTGAGTTGTGTACATCACATTGCAACAAGGAGTTATGTTTGACACATTGTGACGTTTGGAAATGTTTGTCACATTGTTACATTAGGATATGTGTGTCACATTGTGATGTGATGAAATGTTAATCAAAATGTGACAAAAGTGTTATGTTCATCACATTGCGACATGTATTTATGACCATCACATTGTGTCATTGATTTGCATACATCACATTGTGACAAGGGGTTATGTTCAACACATTGTGATGTTTGGAAATGTTTTTCACATTATGACATTAGGATATGTGTATCACAATGTGACGTGAGGATATGTTCTTCAAAATGAGATTATAGAGCTATGTCCCTCACATTGAAACATCTATTTATGATCATCACATTGTGAAATTGAGTTGTGTACAATACACTGTGACACGAGATATGTTCGATATGTTGTGATGTTTGGAAAGTTTTGTCACATTGTGACATTAGGATATGTGCAACGTGATGATATGTTTGTAAAAATTCAATGACGGGGCTATGTTCATCAAATTGCAACATATATTTATGATCGACACATTGCAACATTATTATGTTTTTCATATTGCAACATAACTATGCTTGTGACATTGCGACATTACAACGAAGGATTTTACATGTCGCATAATGTAGTTGGGTTTTGTATGTCAGATTGTGATTTGGAATACGTTGGTCAAATTGTGACATCTTGAAATGTTTGTGACATTGTAACCTAAACTTATGTTGAATTGCATCAAAGATAATATATGTTGCATAAGAGCTAATTTAAAACTTTATCATAGTTTATTGGATCATAGGTAAAGTAAAACTTTATCATAGTTTAAGAGATTTATATGAAATATTTTTTCAAAGTCACTTACATAAAATATTTCATGAAATTCACTCGAATTGAATATAAGAATACAAATGTTATAATGTCAATGAAATAAATTAATGTAATTGGAGCATTAAAGTCTTTTTCATTTGCTCAAAGTTGATTGGAGTGAAAAACTAAATTAAACTAAATCATGTACCTTGAATTACTTGATGGTCACTCTACTTGGAACTTTTTTTTTTAATATATAAGTCAACCTTATTGGTTTATTGTTTTAAAATTGTTAATTACTATGAAAAAAATAAAATTATGTGAATATTTACATAGATTATGTGAATAAACTTGTAAACATTCAATTTCATGCATTACTTTCTAAGGGGCGATGATCACAATGTACTTGGACCAAGTCATATATTAATATCCATGTAACTAATAGATTAGTATCCATGTCTTAGTTTATATTTTGAAATATCCTTGTAACCAAAAAGGATAACCATTAAAATATTACACTATAACATTAAAGTATTGATAAGTGAAATATTATTCATACATAAATTGAGTATTAAAATATTAATAATATATTAAAACATTAATAATTTATTAATACATTAGTAATGTATCAATACATCAAAGTATTAATACATTAGTAATGTATCAATACATCAAAGTATTAATACATTAGTAATGTATCAATACATCAAAGTATTAATACATTAATAATATTATTCATACATCAATTATGTATTAAAACATTAATAATGTATTACAACATTAATCACTCGGATGGGGTGCCACCTGGCGAGACATGGTGGACAGCTAGCGAGATGTGGAGGACAGCTGGATGAGGGCAATGGGGGGAGTTATTAACCCCGACCAACACCCCCTGTGCATTTACTCCCCCATGGCTCACACCATGAGGGGAGTTATGTTAGTTCACCTGGTTGGGTTCTTGCGCGAGTGAACCAGCCAGGCATTTGGTACTAGGAGGTTGTAGAGGTCCTGTCGAACTTCAATGGCATTTGCAAGGGTATTTTCGGGCTCTCATGGAGTTAAGAGTAGCCCGAAAACTCAGCTCACCTAATTTTCTACCTGGTGCGCTCTTCGTGCAAAGAACCTTGGCCTTCGTGATATTTCTAACATCATTTTTCTCTCCCTATGCATTAGTGGTATCCTCCTGGACCCAATTCTCCCCCTGTGAACCAGGAATGACCATTCCGCCTCCTTCATCTCCCTTCACTCCACCGTGATTCTCTCCATATCCTCCATTCACCTCCTCCACCACTTCCCTGTCCCCCCCACCATGCCACGAGAGTGTGGAAAGCCCAAGAGGGGAGCTTGTAAAAACAATGCCCTCTCTCAGGCTAACAGTCTCACCACCTCATAAAGAGTGTTCATTGCTCACTTTTCCCATCCCCATCGTTCAACCCAAAGAACTTAGTCATCTCTTCTTCAGTCTCTCAAGGTCTGCAAGATCAAAATGGAGACAACCTCCTCCATGATGCACTTTCCCCCGTCACCACCTCCAACTCTTCATTACAGTCGAAGAATTTTTAAAGAGGAAATTCCACCCTTGGGAAAGCACATCCCTCTAGCCACCAACCTCTTAGCCCCCCCAGCACTCAAGCTGGGAGAACCCACTAGTACATATGACCAAATTTGCGACGGTTTGTCGTTGCTATTGCCACACTTATCCCTCGCAATTTCCACAAAAGCCAAGACTTTTTTTCATCGCTTTATTTTCGTTGCTATATCCACGAACCAGGTGTTTGTGGAAACAGCGACGAAATTCTCTCTCCACGTTTCATCGCAATGTAAACAAAATTGTGGAAAGTTGCGACGCAAAAGCGTGAAAATAGCGACGAAAAATTATTCCAATACAAAAAATTATGATGCAGATGTTATATGTGTGACACAAAATTGTGGTAAATTGCGATGAAAAATTGTGGCAATAGTGAAAAAAAATATTCCAAGATAAAAACTTACGACGCACATGTTGTATGTGCGACGCAAAACCGTGGCAAATTGCAATGAAAAAGTGTGGCAATAGCGATGAAAATTTATTCCAAGACCAAACTTTCGACGTAGATGTTTTAAGTGCGACGAAAAACCGTGGAAAATTGTGACGAACTTTCATCTCTATTGCCATGGTAGCTCAAAATAAAAATTGCCTTTCGACAAACTATCATCGATATTGCGACGCGTCCTTTAAGTTTAAAAAAAAAATACACAAGATATGGTATTACCATATTACATTGTAACATGGTATACCATATTACAATGTAATATGGTAATGCCATATTACAATGTAATATGGGATTACCATATTACAATGTAATATGGTAATCCCATATTACATTGTAATATGGTAATCCCATATTACATTGTAATATGGTAATCCCATATTACATTGTAATATGGTAATGCCATATTACAATGTCTCTACTTTCTCAACAAGATGCAAGAAGTTCTTTTTAAAAACAACTTAGGATAATGATTTGTCCTGAGTGGGATGGTGACCTTGGCATTCAACAAGATAGGAAGTAATTCATTGATGACAAGTTTAGCAGGTGTGCAGGTCCACAGGTGTAGCTGACATTTCTATTGAAAGATGGATGTTAGAGAAAATGTGTAGATCTTTTAGATTGAGCACGATTATAGTAAAAATATATATATAGATATCTCCTATAAATAATCAAGGCACTAATCAACCAAATATTGGAAGCATGTGTTATCATGAAGTTGGATTAGAAGTGAGGATACCAATATGACAATATACACAAAGAATAATTTGGAATATTACTTTCAAAAAACACATGGATTGCATGAGTGAGTCATTATGCAATTTATATTACACAATACTATGACAACGCTTCTAAGATTGATGGATGATATATTAAGACCATTTCTCGAACACCTTTATTGCAGCCTCCTTGTATGATATTTTGACTTTTAGCAAGATTTGGGAAGATCATTTGAAACATTTGGAGATGATATTTTTAACCCTTCAACACAAATAATTGCAAGCCAACATGAAGAAATATGAGCTTGGAAAACAATTATTATTGTGTATGGATTTTGTAGTTAGAGGATGTGAATTTTGTATTGACCTAAGAAATATAAAATTTGTTGTAAATTGGTTGATCCCAGATAATTTAATTGAACAAAGGTAATTCATGGGGTTAGAAAATTATTTAGGAATGAAGTGTCTCTTCAATGCACATTAGAAAAGGAAAGTAGAAACTTTCAATTCATTGCAATTGAAAACCAAGTAACTGAAGCTTTGACATGAAAGAATTGTAATGCATCAATATTAAATATAATGAAACTAGCAATTTAATTTGAAATCAAAGCAAATATCGCATTATACATAATGGGGGAACCTTTGATACAATTAAGGAGTTGGATAACATAAAACTTGAAACTTTTTTTGGTGCAATCATAATATACCCCAAATAAGATAAGGAATTGTACATCATAATTTAGGCATTGAAGTACTACATGAATTATTTGTTGGGAAAACAAAAAAAAAATCGCTCAAATCATAAGCTTTTATAATCCTTGTCAATTGATCCAAGTCACAAAAATCCTAGACTTCATGTGAATGGTATCCTGCAAAATTTTGATTCGGTAATCAAGTATGATAAATATATACAAAACCACATGGTCAATTTCTTTTAAGACCTCTTGGTTTTTATTTGACCATGACTCTAAAGTTAAACTATTATGTACTTGAAGAATATAAGGGATTACCCACATCTAGCTCAAATTTTGGCAAAAGGTTAAAACCTTACAAAACTTGTATAGATATGCATGTCTCGAGTCTTTGAGATGATTGTAGGCTTGAAGGAGGATTAAAGTATAAATTTTATAATTTTGTTGTTTAGAAAGGAGAGCCAAGAATAAGCTCATGTGGGAAGCTTGAAGCTGTAAAGTCGATATACATTTTAGAGTAAACAAGACTAAATAATATGGTAGTTTTTATACCATGTTGAAACATGAAAACACGATGTAATTATCTTCTTCAC
>ML804678.1:24135-34229 GCA_009831015.1 Picea engelmannii | reverse complement strand
AGATCGCTCTCAATTCCCCATACCCAACAAATGATTTTCTTTATATAGAAAACATATAGACATTCATGCATAACTAGGATAGTCCTCAAAACATATGAACATATAAACATCGATAAGGATCCAAATAAAAGACATGAATTTATACATGTAATTTTTCTTTGATTTTTGTTTTTTTACATTCATAAAACTTACAATTGGGACATCATAATCATCTAAGGACATTATATTTTGTGTGCCCTGTCCTTATATTCTTTGTGTGCGTCCATGTACCATACTTCTGGTACGTTAATAAGAAGGGTTAGTTGGCATCTGTTCAGGGTCATGAACTAGAAAAGCAAAAATGATCATATTGATATGTTGAAATATAATTGAAATAACTAATTGATTATTTTGATTAACATTACACTATTTCTCTTTACCTGTCTCTGTAGCTGCAACAATTGGTGCATTAATTTCCTGTCCACTTGGTTTCTCTCACATTTCACCCTCCTCAGCTACATGCTCTTCAATTTTGAGAAGATAATGTATAAGTATAAGTTAGGAAATAAATATCTACAATCACAGTAAATATTTCTAATTCTGAAGCATACATACCAGAATGGGTACTCTGCTCTACACTATCATTGGACATGTGCACCCTTGTATGACGTGGTGTTTGTTGAATACCGCTGGATTCACTAGTATGGTAGCATCGTTGCTTGAAAAAAAACATAAACACTTAGTTAAGGGTGATATAATAAAATATGAATAGACTTTACAAGCATGCTACTATGGTTTCATTATTCATTTGATTTACCTATGTGGCTAGAGAGATAGGATTCTATCCCAATATTTTTCTATATTCAATCACACTTTTAAAACCATGGTTGTAACCAAGCTTTAGGTCCTCCTCGGTGGCAGCAGTGTCGAACATATTTAACTGCAATGCATAACACCATTAAAAATACCAATAACAAAAACATATATTTGTTCGCTACTGTTAAATAAATATTAACCACAATTAATCACTTAAATCTTACTATTCGGGATTTTAGTTTTCCGTAGCCACCCTGGCCTAGTTTATGTTGGCCGTGTTTTTCCACTCTAGCCTTTGTTTCTTTGGAGGTGTCTATTAGCCTACATATGGAATTTTTGAAAAAAAATAGATATCAGAATTGTTACTTAAAACAGGAAAGAAAAACATAAATGCTCATGTTTCACTGATAATATGACATGTGTTGTACCTTGCTTGACCAGCTCATGGTTTTCGTCCTTGTTTTTGAAACAAGTTCTCCTTTGCATCCTCTATTAGCACCTTCCACTCTTTCTTTGGAACCATGGGAGGGCGCTCGTGCTTGAGGTCTATTTGCAATTTATCCCTATACTAGGCCCTAGTGTATTTTAAACTCTCGTCGTCTAACTTTGTAACCATTTTATTGTTAAAAGTTTTTTCGAACAATTTTACCACATGATCTATTAAATCATCTTTCTTTTTTCTATCTTGGCCATTCCACCGTGTGTGAATGGTGGGGCCAAACAAATCCAATGCTTTGTCATGTAAGTTTCTATAGAAAACATTGTTTCCTATAGAAACGTGTTATCCATTAATTTATAATTATCTCAACAAATGTCCATTTCAATTTCATGAAAAAAATGAATCAATTAATGGGACAATTTCCTACAAACTTATGAATCTTGATCGGAACACATGTGTCATCCACTAGAAAGGTGACATCTAGTGATTTGGTGCTTTTAATTTGTTCTACTCCATGCAGAATAGTATCATGTCCATATACACTATGTTCCTCTCTGGAGTCATCATGTGGAGTCCCAGGCCCGACTCATCATGCTCCAACATGTCATGCCGGTCAAAATCATTTTGCTCATCAATGGATTCGAGGGGAACCTCAGGAGGCTAAAAAAGCCTCACTTGCACATTGTTATGTCAACCTTTTTTTTGCATTGGACCATCACTTCTACCTATAACAGTTGTAGGATTGACAGGTTCCCCACACATGGGGTTTAAAAACTCCTACAAACGAAAAAAATTTCTTTATGAGATCATATACAAAATATAAAACTAAAAAACGGATATGAAATTTTCATAGCTAATAAAAATATGTGAAGATGCCACTTACCCCAAAATTAGTTATTGTATTTTGTAGCTCTACAATTCTTTCCCTGTCCTCTTATGTCAAGGGTCTTTTGCTAATCAAACCTAGATATTCTATGTTATCCTTCTTCAAGGCGTTCGTTACAGTTGTCATTGGGTTAGTCGAATAAAATATTTCATCCTCATCAATATCCTCTGTGGGAGCCTTCCCACGTTGACCATGCCACAATACATTGATGAATAAAATTAATGAGATGAACATTAACAATTGAGAAATTTAGTTGTTGTAGTCATAAGTTGTTATTGTATTTAACATTTACCTGGTGAGGCATTGTGGGTGCATTTCCACGGTCACCCTAGATAGATGTAAAGGGTGATTTTCAGACACGGTCACCCTGGACAGATGTTGACACAATAAATCAATCAACAAAAGTTATGAAATTCACCTATAACATTAAAAAAATGAAATATTGCAGTAATATCATAAAAACGATAACCAAAATTCATAAATTTAGTTGTTGTAGTCATAAGTTGTTATTGTATTTAACATTTACCTAGTGAGGCACTGCGGGTGCCTTTCCACGGTCACCCTGGATGGATGTAGCGGGTGAAACTCGGACACGGTCACCCTGGACAGATGTAGCAGGTGAAACTCAAACACGGTCACCCTGGACAGAAGTTGACACAATAAATCAATCAACAAAAGTTATGAAATTCACCTGTAACATTTAAAAAATGAAATATTGGAGTAATATCAGAAAAAAAATAATGAAATTTCAGAAATTTAGTTGTTGTAGTCATAAGTTGTTACTTTATTTAACATTTACCTATTGAGGCACAGTGGGTGCCTTTCCACAGTCACCCTAGAGAGATGTATTGGGTGATTTTCTACCATGGTCACCCTGGACAGATGTTGACACAATAAATCAATCAATAAAAGTTATGAAATTCACCTGTAACATTAAGAAAATGAAATATTGCAGTAATAACAGAAAAAAAATAATGAAATTTCTGAAATTTAGTTGTTGTAGTCATAATTTTTTACTATATTTAGCATTTACCTGTTGAGGCGAAGTGGGTGCCTTTCCATAGTCACCCTGGATAGATGTTGAGACAATAAATTAATCAACAAGAGTTATGAAAGTAATTGTAAAACATTTATGCAGTAAAAATTTGAAATATTGCAGCGATAAATTGTAACAATGATTGATCAAAGGTTGAGTTGAATGGTATGTAAGATATTTACCCCCATAGTCACACCCCCTCCATCTATTCGATTTAAGTTGTAATCGATCAACAACTCTTCACCTGAAACTATTTTTTTTGTTGCACATACAAATATACGATTTCCTTCGCGTGCCTCAAATATGCAATTCGGTTTCTTAGTTGTTGCCACTGGTCGTGTAATATTTATAAAGCCCACAATGTTTCCCGTATCTTTTGGCCTTCCGTCAATATACATAGTTGCCCCTTTATTTTGATTGTTATCTAGTGGTTGAATATAATTTGCGGCAACTTCGTTTCTCCGCATACTTTGTGTATATCGGACCAACATCAACCAGTGTTTGTATTTGTATGATGGTCTGACATACTCCATAAATTCAGTTACAGTGCCATAGCCTACCTTTATGCCATCCATGGAAAATAACCCCAATCCATGTAAAGATGAAGGAGCAATGTGATAGATCCTCCCACTGATGAAGAAATATGTGTCCACTTCAGGTAGCTCCTTAGGTGCCCATCGTTGCACTAGATGTTTATACCTCAAGAGAAACTCAATGTCACCTATGCTCTCAGCATCATAATTACACGACCCTCCAATGGAAATAAAAAATTGCATGCGGGTACGAAATCTTTTCCTTACCTTTTCCAACCTAGTTGATCTAGAAACGGTAGATCTAGTACAACACATCTCACTTTCAACCTCTCTTACTATATATTAATCATCACTCGATGAATATAGATTCGACAGATACCTATTTGGTGGTACCTACACTTGTTAAAACAAGAAGATAAGGTATTGTGCCGATATATGTTTTTGGTACCAACACAGTTTCATATAGTTTCAATTAGTTGCATGAAATTGAAATTGCCACACCTATCCGCCATATAGTTGCATATAGTTTCATAAAGTTGAAATTTCCACACCTATCCATCATATAGTTGCATATAGTTGCATAGTTACATAAGTTGCATGTAGTTGCATATAGTTGCATAGTTGCATAAAGTTGCGTAAAGTTGCATAAGTTCCATAAAGTTGCTTAAGTTGCATGTTGTATAAGTTTCATGTTGCATAGTTGCATATAGTTGCATAGTTGTATATAGTTGCATATTTCCATATAGTTGCATACAAAATTGTTGCATATAGTTGCATATAGTTGGACAAGTTGCATATAGTTGCATAAGTTGCAATATAGTTTCATATAGTTGCATAAGTTGCAATATAGTACCAACATAGTTGCATTTAGTTGCATAAAGTTTAAATTTCCACACCTATCTATCATATAGTTGCATATAGTTGCATAGTTGCATACGTTGCATATAGTTTCATATAGTTTCATAAGTTGCATTGTTGCTTAAAGTTGCATGTTGCAAAAAGTTGCGTAAAGTTGCATAAGTTCCATAAAGTTTCTTAAGTTGCATAAGTTCCATATTGCATAGTTGCATATAGTTGCATAGTTGAATATAGTTGCATATTTGCATATAGTTGCATACGAAATTGTTGCAATATAGTTGCATATAGTTTCATAAGTTTCATAAGTGGCGATATAGTTGCATATAGTTGCATTTGACCACTCACCAATATTTGAGAATATAGTTGCAATATAGTCACATAAGTTGCAATATAGTTGCATTTGGAACCATTGGTACATTTTCATAATAAGAATAGGTCTCAAGGTGTGTACCATGAGTAGAGAGGAAAAAAATGGCCTTAGGTCCTAAACATATTTTCTTTGGCTCATTGGCCATTAACAAGACCTCAAACCACCACATCTATCCTATTTAATAGATTATGGTGCTTGGGTGGGATATGGGTGTCATTCACAATTTTTTCACACCACGTATGGAACTTAGGTCTTGTCCATGGTCCGGGAAAGAACATAAGGTGTTTAGGTCCTATTTAAATCTTATTAGTATTAATCTTCATGATGAAGTTGTCAAAAAACAACACAAGACATATGTAAAAATGTTTAGCCACTGTGTGGGATATTTGGTGCCATTAATAGTTTTTTCATAATAAGAACAATTATCAAGGCTTGTACCATGTCTAGGGGAAGAAAACAAGAACATTAAGCTCACAATGAAAATTCTCAAATTCAAGGGCCATGAACTAGGCCTCAAATAACCATGTAGATATTATTTAAGAGATATTTGACCTTCTAGTGGGATATGGGTGCCATTAGGATTTTGTTTGCACCATATATGTAATTCAAGGTTTATATCATCACCAAGGTAAGAAAATCAGGGCCTTCTTCCCTAAATGAAGCTTTTTTATGCTTAATGGCCATGAAAAATGCCTCTATCTGGGAATATGTGCACCATTAGTTTGTTTTGAATAAAAAGAATGGGTTTCAAGACCTATACCATGGCCAAGGGAGGAAATAAAGCGCGTTAGGCCCTAAATAAATCTTTTTGATATTAATGGCCATGAACAAGGCCTCAAACCACCATACATATCCTCTCTAAGGGATATATGTAATTTGGGTGGGATATGGTCACCATTCACAAGTTTTGGGCATAATGCATAGCAAAGAACATAAGGTGCTTAGGCCCTATTTGAATCTTATCATGGCTGATATTTGTGATGCGGTCCTTAAACAACCACACAAGATCTATGTAGGGTATATTTGGAACCATTGATATGTTTTCATAATAATAATAGGTCTCAAGGTGTGTACAATGGCTAGGAGAGGAAACAAGTACCTTAAGTCCAAAATTAAGCTTCTTCACTTCAAAGTCTATGAATTAACCATTGAATGATCATGTAGATAATGTTTAAGGGATATTTGGCCTCGAGGTGGGATTTGGACACCATTAGTATTTTTTCACATCACATATGGGAGTTTAGGCTTGTACCATCATCAAGGGAAGGAGAAAAGGGAATTAGGATTTAAATGAACCTTATGTGCTTAATGACCAAGTTCAAGGCCTCCAATTAGGAATATGGGAAACATTGGTATGGTTTAAATAATAATAATGGCTATTATGACCTCTATGATGGCTAGGCGAGGGAAATAATGGCCTTAGGCCCTAAAAAAATCTTCTCGTCCTTAATGGCCATGAACAAGGCCTCAAACCACCACACATATCCTCTTTAAGGGATCTATGGACTTTAGGTGGGATACAATCACTATTCACAAGTTTTGGACATCACGTCTGGCACTTTGGATATCACCCATGGTTAGGGAAAGAACATAAGATACTTAGGCCCAATTTCAATATTCTCGTTGATATTTGCGATGTAGTATTTGTACAACCACACAAGACACTTGTAGGGGATATTTCACCTTCGTGTGGGATATTTCATGTCAATATTACATTTTTCATAATAAGAAAGGAACGTGGACTTATGCCATGGCTAGGGGAGGAAAACAAGGAACTTTGGCATAAAATAAATATTATTGTGATCAAAGTCGGTGAACTAGGCACCACAAATGAAGTCCAAGGTATCTTAGAAAAATCCCCTTTCCTTTAAGAAAAATCCCCTTTTCTAAGAAAATCTTATGTTCTCTAAGAAAATCTTTCTCGTGCCTAATGTTAAAGACTAAGTCCTTCTATTGGAATGTGTGCACCATTAATATATTATGGAAAATAAGATTTCGTATCAAGAGATATACCATGGATGATGTAGGAAAACAAGTGACCTAGGCCCTGTAAAAATATTCTTGATCTCAATGGTTATGAACAAATCCTTGAAGCACCACACAGACCATCTCTAAGGGATTTTTGGCCTATGGGTGGGATATGGGCACCATTCACAGGTTTTATGCATCATAGTTGGCTCTCAAGGCCTCTAAGAAGGAACAATAATTGGGTTCTAGGTCTAAAGGATTGTCTCAAATATTGTAGAAATTCTAAGCATGGTTTCTCTCCAACCATCCTACATGGGAAAGAAAATGCAAAACATTTTCTTGCATGAGACCCCTCTCTCTTCCTCAGGATATGACACATATGAGACTTTTACTTAGACCAAACCAAAAGTCAAAGATTGATGGGAACGTTGTAAGGATACATAGGCAAGAAAATATAGTACCCGAAGGACAATGATAAGGCTAAATCAACCAAAAATCCCCTTTCCTCTTCCCCTATTGTTGTATCATAGTCCCCTTGTTTCTCCCTCAATAAATAATTAGGGTGGATTTATATTATTGTGCGATTCCCTTTTTACAAAACCATGAACTTCTTATAAGAAATATACCCACCACATTGTATAGTCATGACCTTATGAGACCCTTTTGACAGGGAAAGGAAATTTCTCCTTGAGTCTCTATCTCGTTGAATCCATCATCCTAAGATGTCATTAGCCATCTAGGATTGTCCCCTATCCTAGGAAAAACTACTTTCATGATCAACACTTTATTTCTTTAATAAAATTTGAATAGTGTTTGTGGTTTATCTTGGACCTTTTGTGATTTAAACTTTGTTTTTAAAACATCCTCTACATTCATGTTCCATGTTTTTTCTTGTTGTATTGCAATAAATGGTTTTTTGAGCTCTTTTAATTATAAATTTATAACATTAACTAGTTCAATCTACCACTTGTTGTACATTTCCTAGTTGCAACAAGGTCTCTTCTATGTCCTTAGTATCTCTAATTTCATGTCCTCTATTATGTTGGAATCTAATGATTACTTGTGCATATTTTTCCTTATCATATTCACTAGGAACATATTCATCTACAAATTTGTCTTTATCCTCTTCCTCCTTTTTTTCTTCTCCTCTTAGATCCACCTTTGCCTTGACCTCTTTATTTGCATTATTTCAATTGTTTGCCTCTTTTCTTCTATAGCCTTCTCATGTGATTTCTTCTCATCCTCTCTCATCTTGTCCCACTTTTTGATCTACTCTTCTACTACATTTTTTTTTTCTCAAATATTTCTTCCTTTCATTGGTTCCTACCTTTCTATTCTTTCATTTTCTCTCCTACCTTCTTCTATACTTGATTTTCCCTCATTTCATTGATTCATGCTACCTTGTAGTCCCTTCTCTCTTTCTCTTCTCCATAAGAATGTTGGGGTTCTTCCATATTGTATTCTCATATGTTATGTTTATCAGAGTTTTTCATTCATTATCTTATTTATTAGTTGCTTCTTTATACGAGGACAAGTCCAAGAGACCTTCATTGTTTTGTCCTTTTTCTCCTTCGTCCACTCTCTTTGTTTTATCTCATTTTCCTTTGGTATTTATGTTAATATTATTTCACTTATGGGGGTCCTCATTCCCATTTCCTTGACTTTGTCTAGGATTGGACAAACTTTCATGTCCTTTTGTTTTTTGACCCACGACTCATGCTTGTCTTTTTTTGTCCCTTTACACCATATCTTCCTCAATTTACCTAACTTATTTCTCATGCCTCATCTATGAAGGTTTCATTTCCATATATCCCATACATGTTCTGTGTCCATTTCCCATTTAGAAATCATGTCTTCATTGGACTTTGTTTTCTTGTTGTATTCTTCTATATATTGGTTCACATCATTATAAACACTCGCTATTTCTTGGTTCATATTGTCTATCTCTATGACCTCATAGTACTTATAACAAAAGAACCCATTGAGGCACTATCCTTTCTTATCCTTTGTCTTATGTCTCCAAATAAATGTACCATGCAAGGTCTGCATATGATACATATAAGGAATCAACTAATCCCATGGCATCTCTTATATTATTGTTTCATGATCAATGGCCTTGGTATCCACTATTTGGATGTGCCTATACTCCTATTCTAGGTAAGGTGTCCATTCTAAACCATTCTTTGTCTTCATAAAATTGAGTTAGTATTTCCAAGAGATCATCCACTTGCAGAATGATAAAGGTTGGGTATGATCTATATGCCTGATATTCTAAGAAGAATAAATCATCCTTCTTGAATCACTTTTGAAACAATGCTTTTTACAAAAGGAATGGTTCATTTATTAGACTTGTATGGACACTTCTCTTTTCAAAACCTTTTTTCACATTAAATTGGATTCTATTGGTGGGTTTGCAAGGAAACCAAAGACCCAAATATAAGAATACATTGGTATTTCAAACTAGTCTAACTTTCTTCATGAAAAATCTCATGCTTGTTTCAAATGTCAAAATGTTGTCCACATCCACATCCCAAACCTACTCACACAAATTTAACACATCATCTTCCACCTTCCTATATTGTCTTCATATATGTTGTCTCCACCTCACATGATAGTGTGATGGTTTGGGAAGACTTTAGGTTTTTTTAAACCATCTATGTGCATTTTAAAAGGATGACTTAGCATTTCATCAAGCATTCTATCAATCATTTCATCAAGAATCATATCAATCATTTCATCAAATAATTAGCATGCACAGTCAAGAGATAAGAGAAATAAGTCAAACCATTTCTTCCGGCCGTGTGCCCTCCTCTGGTGCAAAACTGTGTTCCCTCCTCCTACACAAATCCATGTGCCCTCCTCCCGTGCACGTGTGCCCTCCTCTAGTGCAAATCCATGTGCCCTAGCCTCCTCCTGTGTTCCCTCCTCCCGCGTGCCCCTCCCTCCTTCTCCTCCTTCTCACGTCCTCCTCTCCCTTCCACTCTGCATGAAAATCTGTGTGCCCTAGCCTCTCCAATCTGCGTGCGTGCTCCTCTCAAATATGCCTCTCCAATACCTGTGCCCTAGCCTCTCAAATCCATGCATGCTCCTCTCCTCTCCAATCTACGTGCTCTTGTGTAGTGGTGAGTGAGATTTTGTATGTTTTTTTGTATGTTGTTTTTTTTGTATGGTGAGTGCGAGCTACATTATATATATATATATATATATAT
>ML804678.1:5244-18765 GCA_009831015.1 Picea engelmannii | reverse complement strand
TCCAATAAGAGTGAAAGTGGCTCACCTGCTTTCTTGGGAAGAGATCTCCATCCACCAACTCCATGGATTTTAATGTACTCACTCAAAATCATGTCATCCTTCTTCTCACGCGATTTGTTTGTCTGTAGGGTTATGTGTAGTAACCTTCTCCATCTGCATGCATATATAACAACAGCAGTGAATTACAGAACATTCAAATCCCAAATCCGTTGCATTCAATGCTCTATCTATCTACTAACACATGGAACATATCCATGTTAATCTTAACACTGGTTTGCAGTGCACATAGATCGATGAGGTATCAAAATTTCTGGAAGAAGCAATTTTAGTGTACCAGAAAAAAACACATTTTGAAAATACCTTCTCCGTGGTAGAAACCTTCTACCACGGCATATAAAATATAGATTATGTTCCAAGACTAAAATGTACAACTCTCCACCTGGTAAGGAAACATCGCTCAAGAGCATTCCACTTCCACCTAGTAGCCTATTCTTTAATTGATATGAAGGGAAATGTGTGCAGCAGAATTAAAAAGAAACCACAAAGAGGGAAACGATGTTCCTGGTAATGCATGCTTTAACCTTACATTGAAATTGAAACGCTCCACCTGGTAATGCTTTAACCTTACATTGAAATTGAAACATGGATGTCACCCTTCACATTCCACTAACCATACGTGTTAAGTTTTTTCAAAATGTAAAAAGTTATTTAACATGTAAAAGTTAAAATTAAGTAATCTTTGTTGTATTTGTATAAGTATACTTCGTGGCAATTGGAAACTTGGCTCAGTGATTTCTTCACCCTAAAAAGTAAATGTGAAAAAATAAACAAATTAACAGATGCTTTTATAAATTAACATATTCTTGTAAGGTTAGGTTGCAACTTTAATTCCTTTACATTTATGAATTCATCGGTTCATCTTTACTTTTTTTTTTTAACTATTTCACTTGAAATTATTAAACTGGTCAATGGTGACAAAATGAGAACAAGAAGTTACAATTGGGAAAGAAAATAAAATGAGCACAGCCCAATAGTATTGAGTATTGAGAATCTAGAGAGTATTATAGAAATAAACAAAATAATGCCCAAGTGTTGTCTTTGAAAATCAAAAACGGATTTTCCTAGTGGCTTTATAAAAATATCTACAGTTGATCTCGAGAGCCACATAATTGAAGTGCTATGCCACCGTTATTGACTAGCTTTCGTATGAAGTGAAAACGAGTGTCAATATGCTTGTTTTTCTTGTGAAACACATGATTTTTGGATAGAGCAATTGCTGAGGTGTTGTCACAGAAGATAGGAGTTGGCTCATTTTTTGTATGTGACATATCATTCAATATTATTCTCAGCCACACAGCTTGACAGGAAGTTGAGGTAGCATCAACATACTCTGTCTCTGTAGAAGATATTGATACAATGGGTTGTTTCTTTGATGCCCATGAAATCAGGTTCGTGCCGAGGTGAAAAGCATGTCCTAAGGTGTTTTTCCTATCATCTAGGCTTCCTGCAAAATCACTGTCTATGTAACCAGAGAGATGATTATCATCAGACTGAGTGTACCATAAGCCAAAATTGAGAGTGCCTGCAACATATCTCAAAATCATTTTCGCCATCTTCCGGTGAGAATCTTTGGGGGATTCCATGAACCTGGAAACAAGATTGGCTGCATACATAATATCAAGCCTAGTTGTTGTAAGATACAACAAATTGCCTAGTAAACTTTTGCACAGGGTAGGGTCCACTGTAGGGACTTCATCATTCTTGCTCAATTTTGTGCCTAGGGGTATAGGATTTTCTGTTGGATTGCAGTCTTCCATGCAAAATCTTTTGATGATGTCTGTTGCATACCTGTGTTGATAGACACAAATTCCTTTGGTTGATTGATCAACCTCAATCCCCAAAAGATATTTCATTATACCAAGATCTGTCAGCTCAAACTCAGATTCAATGGCATGTTTAAAACTCGTTAACTCAAAATTTCCAGTATATATCATGTCATTAAAATATAAACATACAATCAAAATTTTACCATGTTGATCTGTTTTGGTGTATAAAGTTGGCTCATTATGGCTTCTGTTGAAACCACTTTTGATCAGGTAAGTGTCAATTATGTCGTACCAAGCTCTTAGAGATTTCTTTAATTCATGTAGGACTTTCTTCAACCGATACACTTTGGTTGGTTGCTCTTTTAATTCAAATCCAAGTGGTTGGTCCACATAGACCTTTTCTTCTAGGACACCCTTTAGGAAAGATGACTTGACATCCATCTGGTACACTTTCCATTTGTGTTGAGCTGCTATGGCTAAGAGAGTCCTTACAGTGTCCAATATTTCTACTGGAGAAAAAGTTTCACCATAATTAGTACCTGGTTATTCTAAGAATCCTTTGGCAACAAGTCTTGAATTGTTCTTTTCAATATGCCCCTTTTCATTAAGTTTAGTTTTGTAAACCCACTTGACACCAATACTTTTCTTGTGTTTGGGTAGATCAACAAGATCTCATTTCTTGTTCTTCTCAATGGAGTCAATCTCTTGGTTCATTGCTTGAACCCAATGTGGCTCTTTAGTTGCCTCTTTAAAAGATGTGGGTTGACCTGACATTAATGCCAAAATATTGTGTTGTTCAATGTCATCCATTTGTTGATGGATTTCTCTCAAACTTTGAGTTCTCTGATTTTGATGTTTAGAGGATGAGTTTTTGCTAGAAGTTGAGTTATCCCAAGAATTTTTAGATTGTCCTTGTACCTACAGTCTTGGAAGGGCAGGATGATGTGTTTTCTTTCCTGAATTCTCTGTGTCTTCAGGAAGTGACAACAATGGATCATGACTGTCCATTTGTTGATTTTCAGACTAGTTCCAGGACTGTTTTTCAAAAAAAATTACATCTCTACTGAGAATCGGTTTGTTTGAGATGGGATTGTAGATCCTGTACGATATTGATGTTTCACTGTATCTAGTAAAGATATATTTCTCACTTCTATCATCCAGTTTCTTCCTTAATTCAGAAGGTATGTGAGTGTATTCTATGCATCCAAATGTCCTTAGATGAGCAACATTTAGCTTTTTCCCACTCCATGCTTCTTGAGGGACCTTCATATTGAGACTGGTGGTTGGATATATATTTAGGAGATAGACTGAGCATGCTACTGCTTCAGCCCAAAATGTATTTGACAAACATTTCTCTTTGAGAAGGATTCTTGCCATGTTCATGATTGTCTGATTTTTCCTTTCAGCCACTCCATTCTATCGGGGGATATACCTGGTTGTAGTTTGCATCATGATGCCTTGTGGTTTGCAGAAATTTGCAAATTATTTAGAGTTGAATTCTCCTCCATCTGACCTAAGAGCTTTTAGATATTTGCCACTATGTTTTTCAGATTCTTCTTTGAATTATTTGAATTTTGCAAAAGTTTCAGACTTGTGTATGAGAAAATAGATCCAAATTTTCCTCCTAAAGTCATCAATAAACGTTAGAAAATAAAATCTACCACCTATTGAATATGTTTGCATTGGTCCACATCGGTCACTGTGAACGAGTGCTAGGTGTTGTTTGTCTTGAGTAGAGGACTATGGAAAACTAGTTCTCTTATGTTTTCCATGTATGCAAGACTCACATAGGGGATGTTGCTCTTCGAAGACAAGTACACCCTTGACCATGGAGTTCTTCTGGAGAAGACTTAGAATTTGAAAGGGTAGATGTCCAAATCTTGTATGCCAAACCATAGTTTCATTGGGGTTGGATGAACTTTGTGCATATGATTGGATCAGATTTGCAGTTCTGAGGGTCAGGGAAAACATTTTATTCATGGTCATGTGGATTTCAGAAATCAATTTTCTGTTGGGGGTTTTATCATATATCCTAAATGATGCTCCTTCAAAAAGTACCTTATAGACATGTTCAATGAGATGTACTACACTTAACAAATTACGTGTCAGATCTGGAACATGATAGACATTATGTACATGTCTTTCTTTACATTTTGTTTAGTAAGAATAGGAATAGTTCATTTTCCTTGAACTTTGACTAAAGAATCATTTCCAAGTGTGATATCATATGAAATTGAAGAATCAATGTATGAGAGTATATGTTTGTTACATGTCATATGATTGTTGCAACCACTGTCCAACAACCATAGATCTTTATGTTTTTCTTCAGTCTTGTGGCATGAGAGAAACATACCATCTGAGGTTTCTCCTTCATGATTTGAGACATGTTCTCTTCCTGAGAGATGATCTTCTTGCTTCTTCCGAAAATCAGATTCATAGTTCCCTAAATTTTTGCAGTAATAGCACTGTATTCTTGATTTGACATTTGATCTTCTCCCTGTGCCTCTTTGAGTGAGGAAATTCTGATTCTGGTTCTGTTGTTTGTAACCTTCGAAATTATGTTTCGGGTTCCATTGGCTATAACATTCATTTGAGTGATGGCTACTAATTGGACTTCTCCCTCTTCCTTGATGACCTCTACATCTCCCTCTGCCTCTCCCTATGTTGAAGGATAATTGAGTTTTGAAGGCATTGGCGATTGAATCATCTGCGAGATGCTGTAGTGTACCCTTTCACTACCAAGGTTTCCAAACCTCTCAGTTCCCATTCTATACATGAATGATTACATAATTCGTACAAGAATTATAACCACATGCATTTAACACAATTAAACACATTTAAATTACAGAGTGAAACATATCTGGTTACTGCTATAATTAAACATTCCATAGCATTCCACAGTAACTCATTTACACAGCGGAAATCATGATGCATGAACAACACAGTCATGCCAAATGTGATAAAAACATAATTCAGATACTTATCTTTGAATAGCTGTAGAATTCACCAACCAAGTGCAGGCCTTCCACGAACCTCCCAGCCTTAGACCACACTGTTCATCAGCTCAACAGTGAGTCACCCCCAAGATGGGACCGAGCTCCACCCCAAGGCAAGGAATCCTAGGCTAGTCTGAGGTTACAGGGAGGATAGCACATACACATCACCAGGAAGAAAGCTCTCCTAGGAATCTCCCACGCTCACTGCCCACAGACCCTCATTCCCCACATGCCTGTTCTACCCCAGGAGAGTGCACCTTCTCTGTCACCTAGACAGTCCTTCGACTGCCAGTCTCCCTTACCTTGGGTTACAGGAACAGACCGAACCGGAATTCTCTGGGCTCTATGGCAGCTACAGGGTTCCTTCCAGTAGTTCTCTTCTCCCTCTGCGCACTCTCTCACCTGGAGGAGTCGCTCATAGGCCAACAAGCCTCGCGCAGTCTAGTACTGCGTGGTCACATCAATCCACAGGAAACACAGACAAATGCTTCCCAAAACGGTTCAGCAGTCACAGGATAATTCTCACGGGATGATTTTGGAACAGGGACTTCACATACAAGCTAGCTCAGCTTCCCCGAATAACAAAGATACTTCCATTCAATTCAGCACAGGCTTCTCGTTCAGGGAATGTGCACACGGGTTTTCCCGGGGTCACGCACAGACTTCCCCGCTCTGGACAGGGTGTACATGGTTTCTTCGGACAACCCCAGGCTTTTCGGTTTTCAGAGTTAAACCAGGGTATTCTGGCAGATGGTTTCCACGACTCTCCCCAGGACAGTCGGATCGAATCGATTAGAACCCCCTCACGGCTTACTGCATTGGTTTTATTTGCATGCACTAGGGTTGACACTTGTCACCCTGGAAACTGCATGTGTTCCATCCGTACGCCTTCCTCCCACCACTTGGGAAATCACGAGTCCTTCCAAAGGACTTAGGATAAAATAATATGCACATGGCTCTTTTTGGAAATAATATTAAAATATTATCCCGGGCCTAAGCCCCCTAGGCTTAGCCCCTAGGCTCAATACTCAGCCCCTTTCCCACCTTCCAACCCCTAATTACTTGCCCACTCTGTGGACGCTCAATCCCCCATCACTCATTCATCGTGGTCGGTCTGTACTAGCGGTGTTTATATTTTATTAATTGATCTGCATACATACAAGTACATCAACAGACTCCTGGCCTTCAACACTTAGGCTCCCTGGCCTATCAAAACACATAAGCCTACAACTTATGCAAAAGTTGGCTCACCAGCCTATAGAACACATTTACAATTCTTTGCATATAACATGATCCGTAACGGGGCTCGGCCTTGGGGACACTACAATCCCCCTCCCCTTATTTTTGCATTGTCCTCAGTTCAACTCACACTGTCTCTGCAAGTCTTTCAAAATTTTCAAAAAGATGCGGGTACTTTGCTCGCATTACTTCTTCATGCTCCCATGTCGCGTCCTCAATACCGTACCAGGTCCATTGGACCTTTACAAGCCCTATAGCTCGATTCCAGAGCTGCTTGTTTTTCTTGTCCAATATGCGCACAGGATGCACTTGCAGGACACCTTCTGGTTCCACCTGAATCACAGTCCAATCGATAACATGATTAGCATCGGGTACATATTTCTTAAGCAGTGAAACATGAAACACATTATGTACAGTCATAGATGCAGGTAATGCAAGCATGTATGCAACTGGCCCAATCCTTTCCAGGATCTCAAATGGCCCACAAAATCTTGCTGCCAACTTGGCGCAACATCCCAATTTCAGGGAACTCCTGTTAGTTTTCACTTTCAGGAAAACATGGTCACCCACTTTGAATTCTTTATGGGTTCTGCTACTATCAGCGTAACCTTTCTGCCTGTCCTGAGTAGCTTTCAAATTCTGTTTGATTTTGATCATTTGATCTTCCATCTCTTTGAGTAGTTCTGGTCCAACTACTGCTCTGTCAATTGGATTATCCCAGCTCACTGGAGTGTTGCAATTTCTTCCATAAAGTGCTTCGAATGGGCTCATCTTCAGAGATGCATGGTACCCATTATTGTAAGAGAATTCTACCAAATGCAGGTAGTCTTCCCACCTTGATGGTTTATCCATCACATACATTCTCAGCATGTCTTCTATTACTCTGTTTACTCTCTTTGGATGTCCATCAGACTCGAGATGATATGATGTACCGAAGTTTAGATTCGTTCTGAATCCCTTGAACAATCCTCTCCAGAAATTCGAAGTGAATTTCGGGTCCCTATCAGACACAATTGTCTTAGGAATTCCATGCAAGCGTGCAACTTCTTTTAAAAAGATATCAGCAACATCTGTTGCTCTGTCAGTGGTTTTCAGTGGAATAAAATGGGCAGCTTTAGTAAGCTTGTCCACCACCACCATGATTGAATCATGCTGCTTTCTTGTTCTGGGCAATCCTGTGATAAAATCCATTGTTACCACATCCCATTTCCACTCAGAAATAGGTAAAGTCTACAACAACCCTGCTGGGTGTCTATGCTCGGCCTTGACCTTTTGGCATTCCATACATCTGGCGATGTATTCAACAATTTCCTTCTTCATACTTAGCCAAAAATAATGGCTTTTGACTGCTGCCACAGTCTTCTAATATCCAGGATGTCCAGCATAAGCCACGTTATGCATCTCCTTTAGAATTGTCAGTTTCAATTCTCGGACATTGGGTACATATACTTTGTTCTTATACAGAAGTAGACCATCAGTTTCCAAGGCATAACCTTTCTCGATCTGTGGTCTTTCATGCTGTTGTAGCTTTGCTACAAGATTTCTGTACTGCAAATCAGCACTTGCGGCCTCCATAATTCTGTCTTTCAACTCAATTTTGTACATGCTAATGGCTGTAGCATGTAATTCATGCACTTTTCTACTGAGTGCATCAGCCACTTTATTGTCTTTCCCTTTGATATGCCTGATATCAAAGTCATATTCGCACAGAAATTCCATCCATCTAACCTGCCTGGCATTTAAAATTGGCTGATCAAATAAATACTTCAGACCATTGTGGTCTGTTCTTAATTCGAATTTATTGCCCATGAAATAATGTCTCCATTTCCTCAATGCATGGACAATTTTTTCCAGCTCTAAATCATGAGTGGCATAATTCTTTTCATGTTCTTTCAACTTTCGGGATTCATAACAAATTACAAATCCCTCTTGGCCGAGAACTCCTCCCAGCCCTTCCTTACACGCATCCGTGCACACTACGTAATCCTTACTTGGATCAGCAATATTTAGGATTGGGGCACTAGTGAGCAGCTGCTTCAATTACTGGAAGCTGCTCTCGCATTGTTCAGTCCACTGGAACTTATTCTCCTTCCTTTGCAAGGAAGTGATAGCATGAGCTATCCTTGAAAATCTGGTTATGAACCTCCTATAATAACCTGCCAGACCCATAAATGATCTAACTTCTGTCACATTTCTTGGCACTGGCCACTCTTGAATGGCCTGTACCTTCTCAGGATCCACAACGATCCCCTCTTCAGAAATAATGTGTCCCAGATAATGGATCTTCTTTTGGTAAAAGGAGCACTTCCTCAGTTTTGCATATAAATGGTGTTCTCTCAACACCTGTAGCACCATTCTCAGGTGTTGTTCATGTTCTTCCTCTGTCTTGGAATACACCAAGATATCATCCAAGAATACTATGACAAACTTGTCCAGATAATTTATGAACACTCCATTCATTAAGCACATGAAGACAGCAGGCGCGTTGGACAGTCTAAACGACACCATAGTGAACTCATAATGACTGTACCTTGTTCTGAAAGTGGTCTTGCTAATGTATTCATATTTTATCCTCACTTGATGATATCCAAATCGAAGATCTATTTTCGAAAATACTTTCGCATCCTTCAACTGATCAAAAAGATCATCAATCATTGGTAGAGGATATTTGTTCTTGACAGTGACTTTATTCAACCGTCGAAAGTCGATGCACAACCTCATCGTCCCATCTTTCTTCTTCACAAATAGGACTGGGGATCCCCACAGTGACACACTGGGATGAATGTAGCCTTTCTTTAATATCTCTTCGAGCTGCAGTTGCAACTCTTTCAGCTCTGGTGTGCTCATCCTATAAGGAGCTTTCGAAACTAGAGCTGCCCCAAGCATCAGATTTATAGAAAAATCGATGTCCCTCTTCGGAGGTAGTCCAGGTACCTCCTGAAATACATCCTTGAACTCCTTGAGTACTTCATGGTCTTCTAAATTCGAGACCACATTTTGGAATACTTCTTCCACCCAGGCTGCAAATAATTGACAGCCTTTCCGGCAACATTTCTTCAGCTGCATGGCTGATATTTCTCTAACAGCCATGACTCTGGGAATTCCTTGAACTGTTACCTAATTTCCCTCTTCGTTTAGACACGTGAACCTCTTGTTTCGAAAATCCAGAAGGGCATGGTGCTGGTCCAACCAATCCATCTCAATTAAGCAATCATATGAGCCTAAAGGCAGAATGTTCAATTCATCCCTAGTGCTCATTCCTTTCATGTCCACTGAACATGACTTAACCAATTCAGTGACCTTCCTCTTGGTCCTTGTGGCTAACTGCACTAACCAAGACTTCTCATGTTTTCTCTTCGTTAGATGCAAACTTTCCACCACTTTAGGATATACATAACTATAGCTAGCCCTTGAATCAATTAAAATAACAAGTGGTCGGTTGTTAATCATAGCTTCCACTTCAATCATGTGTGATTGAAACTCTGCTTGCTTGTTGTCCAGGGCTGCGTAGATCCTCGGCATTCTGTTGCCCATATCCTCCACTGTTTCAGCTTGCTAAACAGTATGGACAGTTCTTGCTTTGTCTTTTCTATGGGGGCAGTCTCTGTATCGATGATTCCCTTTACAGCCCCATCACTCCATGGGTGGAGGCCTTGGCATCTTCTCACTCCCTTCAACTTTCCTGGGCTCTTTAAAAGATGGTTGTCCCCAAGGACTGTTTCTGAAAAGGGAAGGCTTACTTCTCTTCTTCCTCTTTTCCTTCTTAAACCTCTTCTGGTCATCCCAAGCCTTCCGAAAGGTAGGCTTTTCTCTCTGTTGTTCGTATAGGCATTTTGCCCTTCTTATGGTTTCTTCCATGGTCTTAGGATCATCGTATTGAATTTTGTCACCAATAGAAGGTGGCAGTCCACTCAGATACCTTTGAATTTTGACAGCCTCATCTTTGATGAATGGAACATACTTCAACAGTTCTAGAAAACTTCTCTCATACTCATCAATGGTCATGCTGCCTAGCTTGAGTTCAAAGAACTCCTTCATCTTTCTGTCATAGTATATTTTAGTCAAGTATTTCTTCTCAAAATACCTCTTGAATTCCTTCCAAGTGACCTCTTTCTCTTGAATGTGTTGGACCTGCACAAACTGATCCCACCACATGGACGCTTTTCCTTTCAACTGGTACATTGCAATTCTTCCCTCTGCATGGGCAGAATAATTCTGCAGCTGGAAGTATTTCTTCATGCCCAACAACCATGTCTCGACATCTTCCTCCTTCTTATGTTATCCATCAAATGTTGGAGGCTTAATCTTGTTCATTTCTCCTTTCAATTCCTCCCTTCCAGGTTTCCGATGTTTTCTGGTAAGGGACGGGCTCGAACTGCTATGTGTCTCCATGTCCGAATGTTTTTGGGAGCGACTGTGACGTCGGCTACCACTCCTCGATCTACTTCTTCTCCCATGGTCTCTGCGACTCTCTGTCGTACTTGAGTCTCTTCCCTTCTCAAGTTTCTTCTCTATTCTTTCCAGACTCTGCAAGAATTTTAAGTTTAATTTCCCTTGTCGATCCTTGACTTTCATGAGCTTTCAGCTATCAGCTCGACGCTCCTTGGCCTCTCCTTGCAATCCTTCAAGGATTTTCATTATATGTCCTTCCTTATCCATCTCCTTTCCATGCCCATTAGAGTTTGATCCATCGACTCCTAAGTTAACATCCTTTCCTTCCCGTTCGTCTTCCATTTCAGGGGTAATTTGCACTCTTCCCCACTCCATACTCGGCGTTGATTAACTGGAGTTTGGACTTTGTTGTATTCTAAACACGCACTGTGCAATCCAATTCAAAAATTGTCAGGCCATTAAACTTCATGAATAACCCACAACATTTATAATTAATACGAACAAGAATGAAAGACATTTCAACTTCACAGTTTTTCTGAGCTCTGTCTGGCTCTGTGTTTTTCGGGTGTCTTGAAATTCTCCTATTTCCTCATCGAGAAGTTTTCCTCCCACAGGAAACTCTTCAGGCCTCCCTTCCTTCTATCGGGGTTACCTCTATCGGGGTTTTGAAACCGACATTGTTCTGGTGGGTTGAATCCTCGATTCTCGATTTGCGATGAACTTCTGCACGTGTGAGCCCTCCTGAGCTTAGCTCTTGTCACATATGACCACACCTTCGCGACCGTGGTCTTACCTTCCTATCGGGATTTCATTCCTCGAAACACGACGCGCCCCTTTGCGTGCTAGCCCTCCTGGCTAGGCCTTGGTCCATGTGACCGATACTATACAACTTGCTCAACCATGTGGTTTGCATGAGTTTTCCATAGTCTTGGTCACATCCCGTATAATAGAAACTTACTAAATCAAACCATGACACATTAAGGACATTCAAAGAAAGTTTATCTTTAAGCCTTGTTTAGAAGAACGATTAATTAGCGTTTCTCTTGAATTAAATTCGAAAATCTAAATTACTTAATTCAGAAATAAAAAAGGTTTAAAGATTAAATTAATCACGTCGCAATATTAGGATTCGTGGTTTTACGAGAAACATGTTTCATATCATCAGATTTCCCGAAATCCTGATTTCCAATGTGCCTTTTTGCCTTAACCCTTTGCAGTTAAGTCAGGTCAATGTGACCACTACCCCGTGACTGTACTCGAAGCTCTCGTCGGGGTTTCGGAGTTCATGATGTCGCGATGCTCACGTACTCGGAACTCCCGATCCTCCGACTTCGGACGCATTCCTTTAAGTGTTAGCCCCTGCCATGGGCTCTACACCATGTGACCGTTGACTTGTGACCCCGGCCTTTTCCTTATCAGGGTTCGGGGTTTCGTGAATCAAAATGTGTCAAAACTCTCGACAGCGTAATCCCCGACTTCCCGATTTCTGATGGACTCCGTCCGTGATAGCCCTCCGGTTATGGCCCACACTCCTTTGACAATCGGGAAATCACATTTCACGATATCGACACCTCACTGCACTTGTTCCTGGAACTTACGAAGTTCTGAACTCCGATGTGGGGTGACATCTGTCCTCCACTCTAACCTTGGTGGTCCCCACTTTGTCCTTGCACCCGTCGGGAAATCGCGTATCGAAATATCACGATTCTCGTTGTCATGTGCTCGGGACTTCGAATTCTCTGACCTCCGACTCTGCGGAATCTTCTGACACGTGTCCTTGTTGATGGACAGTTCTGAGCACCCGTCGGGATATTGTGTATCGCGATTCCTTGAGGTAGCGATTCTACACTCCTGAGACTCCGATGGTAAAATCTCAATGCCTCTCTGGGCTTCTCCTCTACCCATGAGGACTTAAACCCTGCGCAACTTCCATCAACTCGGATGGTTGACGGGTAATCCCACAGGGATCTTACGACTCACGATCCTCCCGAGTTTAAACTCCTGTGCAGTATCCAAAGGTTTTAAACCCTGTGCACGTTCTCCAGATCTGACGGTTACAAGGGTTCGCCTTTCCTCCCGAACAGATCCGACGGTTCTAACACCATTGGTGTAAAGACCTGTCTCCCTGTGGTCATAGACCATACCAGCTGCGGTTTTCACCACACCACTAAACCTCCTGAGCTTGTAAACGCGGTCAAGCAACTACTTGACACACTGGAACAACCAACGTCCGAAATTGGCCATTCCAGGCCCAATTTCTCTTCACATTTTCAGTCCAAAGACCGCTCCACTGGCCCATCTAGGCTGAGTGTCGAAACCTTAGCTCTGATACCACTCTGTAGTGTACCCTTTCACTACCGAGGTTTCCAAACCTCTCAGTTCCCATTCTATACATGAATGATTACATAATTCGTACAGGAATTATAACCACATGCATTTAACACAATTAAACACATTTAAATTACAGAGTGAAACATATCTGGTTACTTCTATAATTAAACATTCCATAGCACTCCACAGTAACTCATTTACACAGCAGAAATCATGATGCATGAACAACACAGTCATGCCAAATGTGATAAAAACATAATTCAGATACTTATCTTTGAACAACTGTAGAATTCACCAACCAAGTGCAGGCCTTCCACGAACCTCCTAGCCTTAGACCACACTGTTCATCAGCTCAACAGTGGGTCACCCCCGAGCTGGGACCGAGCTCCACCCCAAGGCAAGGAATCCTAGGCTAGTCTGAGGTTATAGGGAGGATAGCACATACACATCACCAGGAAGAAAGCTCTCCAAGGAATCTCCCACGCTCACTGCCCACAGACCCTCATTCCCCACATGCATGTTCCACCCCAGGAGAGTGCACCTTCTCTGTCACCTAGACAGTCCTTCGGCTCCCTGTCTCCTTTACCTTGGGTTACAGGAACAAACCGAACCAAAATTCTCTGGGCTCTATGGCAGCTACAGGGTTCCTTCCAGGAGTTCTCTTCTCCCTCTGCGCACTCTCTCACTTGGAGGAGTCGCTCACAGGCCAACAAGCCTCACGCAGTCCAATACTGCGT